>JARQOC010000003.1:848104494-848256535 GCA_033576535.1 Allobates femoralis | reverse complement strand
GTCAGCAGTTGCACATAGGAACTGATGCCACCCCTTCTCACCAGAAGCGCAGAGTTTACCGGGTACCACAGGAGTTCGAGCAAATTTTTAGTAAGCATCCATTAGATTTTGGGAGGATTAAAGGGGTACACCATCGCATACCCACAGGAGATCATCTCCCAATTAATTGAGACACAGACCCATTCCACCAAATCACTACCAACATGCCAAAGAGATGCTGAGGGACTTGAAGGAGGCCGGGGTTATAAGAGATAGCTGTAGTCCCTGGGCATCCCCTTTAGTCCTAGTCAGAAAGAAGGATGGCAGAATGAGGATGTGTGTGGATTACAGGGAGGTCAATAAGATCACTCACAAAGATGCTTACCCGTTACCCCGAATAGAGGAGTCTCTTGCTGCATTAAAGGGAACCTGTCACCCCAAATAAGCTTTCTAAACCATTAATGTGGCGCCCCACTAAGAGTGAGTCACAGGAGGGTACTACACCCCTGACTGAAGGTGTCGTATTCTCCGGTCTAGTAATGAGTAGGATAATCCTGATGCTCCATCCACCACATGCAACACCTAGTGATAGAGGACCAATTAGGCACCCGCTCCTAGGGTAACCGATCCTGGTGGGAGGAGAAGCTAGGGTATATAGCAGTGGGGAAAGCAGTAAAGAGTTAGACAAGTCAACACCGAGCAGTCAAGTCGTGACAGGAGAAAAGAACAGGAGCTGCACAGAGCTGCGCAGCAGATGTAGCAGAGTGGGAGAAGAACAGGAAGAGAACGGAGACAGCTAACAGGGAGGGCACCTCAAACCGGTGGCCCAGAAGAGAAAGAGAGGGGCCAAAAAATAGAGAGGATAACCGATTATCCTGGCCCAGTCCACAGAACCCGGGGTACCGGCTCCGATGTGGTCCAGCAGGTTCATCCCTGAATCACCGAACCCGGAGTGGTCGCAGGCTTTATAGGAGCTCGACTCACGAACTACCAACAACCGCAGCTATACCGGGAGCACCCACCAATGAAGGCCAGTGCCCGTAGAGAGAATTACGTACAGCGGTAACCCAACCGAAGGCCCTCAGTGCCCCTAATTGGGTATACAGAGCAGCGAAGTGAAGGGACAGGGAAAGACACCTGTGGAGCTTCAGAAGGACACTACTAATTGCAGGAACCACCCGGTTCACTACCTGGCATTAAGAACTGCATTACTCTGTATGCTGCAGAATACCCGAGTAAATACCCGTTCAGAGCGAGCAACGTGTCTGAGCTTTATTCCAGAACTGTTGTCCATGTGCATTACTTTACAGAAACAACTAAGCTGCCCTATTCCACCACTGCAGCTCACCGCTCTGGGGACCCCACTCGTCCTGTAGGGAGCGACTCCATCTTGCTGCCGCCCATCGCCCCGGAGGATCAAGCAGCGCCGGTGTCATCACCGGAACCTACAGGTGGCGTCACGAACAAAAACTTTATTCTTTTATTCCCTTTTTATTATTTTATTTTTCCCTTTTTGCATTGACCACCGGGCCCACAGCCTAAGGCACCGAAACCGTCACCTACAGCCTGCGCCTGAGACCTGAGTCCCCTGGCCCACGGTGAGTCATTAATACCTGTCCCTGCAGCCTTAGAATACAGTCTAACACATCCCTGCCTCATCTTTTGTAGTAAACTACAAGTACTATAATGTACTTTGCAAACTTACAAAATGCTTGTCACAGGGGCATTCCTGAAGGCATTTTGACCGGTAGGCGGGTCCCCTTGTGCCGCGCTACCCCTGCCTCGTTGCTGTAATATGCCCTAAAGGGCGTCATTATATAAAAGCAGAGTGCGGGCACGATTTCAATATCGCGCCCGCCACGTCACCCCTGCTATGCGGTCATGTGACGCCGGGACGCGTCACTTCCGGTCGCATGGCTCACAGGTAGACTTCGTGCATGCGCAGATAGCGTGCTGAAGTCTGCCTGTGTACGACCGGAAGTGACGCACGAACCCGGCGTCACATGACCGCGTCGCAGCGGTGACGTGACCGCTCTCTGCTTTTCTATAATGACGCCCATTAGGGCGTATTACAGCAACTAGGCAGGGGTAGCGCGGCACAAGCGGACCCGCCTACCGGTCAAAATGCCTTTAGGAACGCCCCTGTGACAAGCATTTTGTAAGTTTGCAAAGTACATTATAGTACTTGTAGTTTACTACAAAAGGTGAGACAGGGATGTGTTACAATGTATTCTAAGGGAGCAGGGACAGGTATTAATGGTTTAGAAAGCTTATTTGGGGTGACAGGTTCCCTTTAAAGACTGCTAATTATTTCTCCACATTAGATCTCACTAGTGGGTATTGGCAGGTCTCCGTTGCAGAAGAAGACCGAGAGAAGACTGCATTTACCACACCAATGGGACTATGCGAATTCAACAGCATGCCATTCGGGTTATGCAATGCACCAGGAACGTTTCACTCATAGGTAAGGAAAGTTCAATATATATAGATAACCTTGGCACACGGTGTAAGAAAAAGGAGACTTCTTTCATTCAGAAACAATGATTTTTTATTGAATCATCAGTCAAAAAAATAAAATAAAAATGAGACGTTTCGGCTGGCTTGCCTTTCTCAATTAGACTGACTCTAGACAGAAAAAAAATATTGTACATCATTACAGTTTGTACATAATCCACCATAATAATTAACAGAACATCCTCTATCATAAATGAACGTAATGTGATATACATAGAAGTTATTTTATGAACCCATATGAAACCGAATAAACCTTAATCAAAGCAATATGGGAAAAACCTCAATAAAAAATCCTATCTCCCTTCCAGAGGGATTATGTGGCCCCTAATATATCTTGGTCCACTAAAATATATGCCGGAAATATATATTTTAATTAAAGGGATTAATTAGGCATCTATAATCAAAACAAAAGTGAAATCGTGAATAGGTGTCATACCTAGTGACTGATGGTCCTGTCCAGACCCAATCTTTCTCCGTGCTTACAGTGCCTTGATAGGGGGCTGCCTGATGGTATGGTATGAGATATATCAGGGAAATACAGATTTTAATCTGTTCAAGAAAAGAAGTATGAGATAAGAGGATAGCACAGAAGGAGATACATGTCATAAAAGTGAAACGTGAGGATACATACCTCTACACATAATAATAATAATAATAATTTATTCATTTATATAACACTATTAATTCCATAGCACTTTACATGCATCAGTAATGCTGTCTTTCTTGGGAGCTCACAATCTAAACATCCTATCAGTATGTCTGTGCAATGTGGGAGGAAACCAGAGTGCCCGGAGGAAACCCACGCAAACACGGGGAGAACATACAAACTCCTTGCAGATGTTGTCCTTGGTGTCCTTGGTGGGAATTGAACCCAGGACTTCAAGACACCAGTGTTGCACATGGGGTAAATAATGTAGTACATACCGTATATACTCGTGTATAAGCCGAGTTTTTCAGCCCAAAAATTGGGCTGAAAAGTCCCCCCCTCGGCTTATACACGGGTCTATACGGTATGTGCTGTGTGGGGGCTGTGTCCGGGTGCTGGGGAGGCTGGAGGAGGCGTGGGGAGGCTCCTGACAGAGCGGCCCGTCACATGGGGCCGCTCATTAGATATGCACGGCTCCCCCCGCCCATCACAGCGGCAGGGGGAGCCGTGCAATACAGCCCCCATATGTATACAGGCCCCCAGTGGGTTATACAGCAGGCCCCCATATACAGCAGGCCCCCAATGGCACTCGCCCCCCCCCACACTGTGCAGAGCCCCCCCCATCCCGATGCATTATATTACCATCCAGCCGCATCACCGCCGGTGCTCCCGTCCATCCTCTCGCGCTGTGTTCGGCTGTCATGTGACCCGGCGCGATGATGTCATCCGACTGCGACCGCCGGGTCACATGAGACCGGGAACGCAGCGCGCGAGGAAGGACGGCAGGACCGGCGGTGATGCGGCTGGATGGTAAGATAATGCATCGGGAGGGGGGAGCTCTGCACAGTGTGGGGGGGGGGGCGAGTGCCACTGGGGGCCTGCTGTATAACCCAGTGGGGGCCTGTATACTACCACTGGGGGCTGCGTGTATATACCCTGGGGCCTGCTGTATACCCCACTGGGGGCCTGTATACTACCACTGGGGGCTGCGTGTATATACCCTGGGGCCTGCTGTATACCCCACTGGGGGCCTGTATACTACCACTGGGGGCTGCGTGTATATACCCTGGGGCCTGCTGTATACCCCACTGGGGGCCTGTATACTACCACTGGGGGCTGCGTGTATATACCCTGGGGCCTGCTGTATACCCCACTGGGGGCCTGTATACTACCACTGGGGGCTGCGTGTATATACCCTGGGGCCTGCTGTATACCCCACTGGGGGCCTGTATACTACCACTGGGGGCTGCGTGTATATACCCTGGGGCCTGCTGTATACCCCACTGGGGGCCTGTATACTACCACTGGGGGCTGCGTGTATATACCCTGGGGCCTGCTGTATACCCCACTGGGGGCCTGTATACTACCACTGGGGGCTGCGTGTATATACCCTGGGGCCTGCTGTATACCCCACTGGGGGCCTGTATACTACCACTGGGGGCTGCGTGTATATACCCTGGGGCCTGCTGTATACCCCACTGGGCGCCTGCCTGTATATACCTCCTGGGGCCTGCCTGTATATAGCTCCTGCGGCCTGCCTGCTGTATACCTCACTGGGGGCCTGCCTGTATATACCTCCTGGGGCCTGCCTGTATATACCTCTGGGGCCTGCCAGTATATAGCTCCTGGGGCCTGCCTGTATATAGCTCCTGGGGCCTGCCTGTATATACCTCCTGGGGCCTGCCTGTATATACCCTGGGGCCTGCTGTATACCCCACTGGGGGCCTGCCTGTATATACCTCCTGGGGCCTGCCTGTATATACCTCCTGGGGCCTGCCTGTATATACCTCTGGGGCCTGCCTGTATATAGCTCCTGGGGCCTGCCTGTATATAGCTCCTGGGGCCTGCCTGTATATACCTCTGGGGGCCGGCTGTATATACCTCTGGGGGCCGGCTGTATATACCTCTGGGGGCCTGCTGTATATACCGCTGGGGGCCTGCTGTATATACCTCTGGGGGCCTGCTGTATATACCTCTGGGGGCCTGCTGTATATACCTCTGGGGGCCTGCTGTATATACCGTACCTCTGGGGGCCTGCTGTATATACCTCTGGGGGCCTGCTGTATATACTGTACCTCTGGGGGCCTGCTGTATATACCTCTGGAGGCCTGCTGTATATACCGTACCTCTGGGGGCCTGCTGTATATACCGTACCTCTGGGGGCCTGCTGTATATACCTCTGGGGGCCTGCTGTATATACCTCTGGGGGCCTGCTGTATATACCGTACCTCTGGGGGCCTGCTGTATATACCGTACCTCTGGGGGCCTGCTGTATATACCTCTGGGGGCCTGCTGTATATACCGTACCTCTGGGGGCCTGCTGTATATACCGTACCTCTGGGGGCCTGCTGTATATACCTCTGGGGCTGCTGTATACCACACTGCTGGGGGCTGTATACCTGTGCTGGGGTCCACCCTCGGCTTATACACGAGTCAATAGGTTTTCCCAGGTTTTGGGGGCAAAAGTAGGGGGGTCGGCTTATACACGGGTCGGCTTATACACGAGTATATACGGTACTTATTGCCTTGTAGAATGTTCGGTGATCCAAACCCTATTGCTGATATACAAAATGACTCGTGTACCAGTATGTCTGTGTTGGAAATATAAAGCATGAAAATGATCAATAATCAGGATAAATCATAGTTTGCCACTTTGGTTGTAGTCTTTCCCCTGTTACATCATGCTGGCCTGTGCACGTACTTATGAAATATGCTATATACATAAGAACAATTCAGTGGTAATTAGTTTAGTGTAGAGATTAACTCTTTCCATGTCACTTCCCCAATGAGCTCATGTACAAGTGTTAAGTAGTGACCCTGTAGTGAAGTAGGAACTGTGAACAGAAAGCGAGATATGCAAAGGATTAGCTGAAAAGCAAAGTTACCATACCATCTTGCAGGTGTGAGAACGTTAGCAGGTCCTACTATGCCCGGCGGGGTGGGAAGGGGGGGTGCGATGCGTGTGCTTGTATCGCGGCAATTCCGCGTTTTAAATGGTGTGTGCGGGTCGGTGGCTTCCTGATTCCGGCGTATGGAATGCAGGAAGCCCCTGTGAACCGCAGATATGCGCATGCGCAGATCACACTATTCTGTGTCAGCGAGTCCCTGGACTGTGAGACCTGGTGAATTGAGTGCTGATCGTAGAGAACTGCCTCAGACTTGATCAATAGATCTAAAAAGGAATCAAAAAATGAAATCTAATATATAAAGCTTAATGTGTGCATGTGTGTGTGTGTGTGTGTATGTATGTATGTATATCCGGGATTGGCATCTACACCGTCGCAACTACAGCTACAACATTTTGCACAGTTACACGTCTAGACCCCGAGAACGTCATAGGTTATGTTGTGAGGCGAAATTTTAACCCTGCGCGTTCCAGTTCACCAAACAATTTTGCCCCTATCTACATAATGGGGAAAAAGTGAAAAGAAAAGTGTTGGAGGAAAATCGACAGCTGTCAGCTATAGAGACAAAATTTTGCACAGTCACACGTCTGGACCCCGGGAGCGTCATAGGCTATGTTGTGAGGTGAAATTTTAACCCTGCGCGTTCCAATTCACCAAACAATTTTGGCCCTTTCTACATAATGGGGAAAAAGTGACAGTTACCAGTTGACAGTTGTGAATGAGAGGGGCTTAATGACAGCACCAAAGACTAACAGCACATACCAGCATATAGTCACTAAGGTGGGGCCCTGACATGGAATATTCACCACGCACGGGGACATGTATACACACCACACGCACACAAAGAGTAACAGCTAAGGTGGTGCCCCAACATTGGATACTCACCACGCACCTGAACACACACACCACAAAGAGACACACACACCACACAGACACACACCACACAGACACCCCCCCAACAGGGACACACACACATACACACCCTATAGGGACACATGCACTCAACCCACAGGGACACACACACCACAGGGACATACACACATACACACCCCACACAGACACACACACCCCACAGGAACACACAGACCCCATAGGGATGGACACACACCACAGATACTCCACTCCCCCCACAAGGACACACACCACAGAGACACCCCTCCCCCCCAAAAGAACACACACCACAGGGACCCCACACAGGGACACACGCACACCACTGGGATGCACACACACCCCAGGGACACACACACTCCAGGGACACACACGTACACACCCCAGGGACACACACACCACACAGACAGACACAGATGTGCACAAATCGCCTCATACGTCTGGTATCTTTAAATTCCAAAAATAAACATCTGATTAAAAACAGCCAATGTGCAACACATGTGCCATATAGGGAAATAAGGCAGACGTCAGTCACATGAGCTGTCTATTATGTGTATGTGTGAGGTAACATATATTGCCCGGCCGGGGGGAGGGTTTACTGTTGGCTGGAGATTTATCAGGCTGCCTATAGCAACCAATCACAGCTCAGCTTCTATTTTCCTACAGGTCATTAATATGACATATTCAAATTCTATTTTGTTATAGCTAACAGCAGTTATTTATTAACCCGGGCGTAGCCGGGTACTACAGCTAGTGAGTTCATAAAATCATGCAATATCTGTCTACTTTCTAATGGAGGTGACAAGAAAAGAGTTATACTAATTACTATGATATAATACAAATGTGAAGATATGAACAAAATTAGGATATATATGCATATGAATGCACTCTGGCTGGCATAATGTTAATAAATGTTAGTGGTTCAGCACCATTCAGCGCCATGATGGCTTCCCTAGCATGGTGCTGTCCCTCTGGATCTAGTATAATTCGGACACAAGTACTACCCAGTATGGGCCAGAATTGTAAGATATAGGAGGATGTTCATGGGGTAATGATGTGGTGCCCCACCGGTCTGGTCACCACAAAGCGGTACTGCACTCAATGAACTGGTGTGGTGTCCTAGTCCTAAAGGAAACAGGATGGTGAACTCAGGCCCCCACCAAACACATCCACACACCCTAGGAACCAGGGAACCATGGGCGAACCCAAGGTGAAGGCCCAGTCAAAAGGAGGACAAGGAAAGTTAGACAGTGGGAAGTTAGTGAGTTGGTAGTGAGCGAGTGAGTTGGTAGTTAGTGAGTGAGCGAGGGGCAAGCTGAAGCCAAGTGTGCAGGAGAACAGAGAACACCCCAGGGGCACAGGTGGAGTGAGAACAGCCTGGGCGCCCGGATCCGGGACTAAGATAGTCGGACAAAGGGGTTGATAGAGAACCAGGGACCAGGCCTGAACGTGGCATGGTCGCTATATGCCCAAACCACTGAACCGGAGGCCACACAGTCTACAGGAGTGGCGGCCGCAGCCTGACGCACCTGCTGAGAAGGTAGCTGAACTAGGGTCAAGAGACAAGAACCAGTCGTCTGAGAGGAGCCGTAAATGATAGATCGGGGCACTGCGTGCGGAGACTATGACAGGAGAGGCGAAGACATAGCGCAGGGTGATGTCCCCAGGGTAGTTGGAAGTAGCAATGGTGGAAAAGGGCAGCGTAGTCACTGTGGAGCAAAACAGGAAATCACAGTTCTCTGAGAAGAAGCACAGACACGTTGCTCAATCTGTACAGGTACTTTACTCCAGTAATCTGCAGGTTTACAGGTAATGCAGTTGTTCCAGCTAAGGTAACGGACCGGGTGGTTCTGGTAGTGAGCAGTGTCCCTCTGAAGCTCCGGTGATGTTCCTTCTCTATCACTTCCTCTCTCCTTTTCTGTGCTGCCCTGCACAATCCCACATATTGAATCAGGCCCGTTGGGTGATATGGGAACCCCTTATCTCTCCGAAGGGGACCCAGCCCTGTTTAGCACTTCTGTTGGAGACCGTGCTTGGTGTAGGGCGGTTGGCTTGTGCTCCTATGAAGCTTGCGACCACGCCGTTAATTTGCAGTTTAGGGATGGACCTCTGATCCACATCGGAGCCGGCACCCCACTTCAGAGTGGGCCAGGGTATTTGGTTATGACTCACCGTTGCCGGATGCTGACGTCTCAGGCGATGCAGCACTTGTCACGGTTCCGCACCTGAGGCTGTGGGGCCCGGTGGTCAGATCAAAGGGGATTAAAGGATGGGGATGTTTCTTGATTGTCGTGACACCACCTGTGGGAGTCCGGTGAATGCACCGGCGCTGCTTGGGCCTCCGGGGGATGTGCGGCAGCTTGATGGGAAGCTCCCCACAGGATGAGCAGGAGTCCCCAGGGCCAGGAGCTGCCCCAGATGGAATATGGCAGCTCGGGTAATTGCTGGACAGAGTTAGTAACAGTTCTGAAGAAAAGCACGGACACCAGATTCCTCTGTAACGGGTCTTTACTGTAACGGCTGGTGTGGTACACGGTATACAGTCTTTAGGTACCGGACTGGGTGGTCCCAGCGGTGACTGGTCTTATTCCAGAGCTCCACGGTGTACCTCATTTATCTAACTGTTCTAGTCTGGTTGCTGTTGTCGCCTTAGTGTGCCAGTTCGAGGTACGGGGAAGACTTCTTTAGGATTCCCTACCGGAGCGCGCCCGGCTGTACAGGGGCCTGTTTCCCTGTGGTGGGTATCTCGCTGGCAAGACGGCTAGGTTGCGGCTGTAGTGAGGTGCTCCTAAGAAACCGTTCCTTCACTCCGGTTTGCGAAACAGCGATAGACGTCTGTTTGCCTCGGAACCGGCATCCGGTGAGGTTGGGCAAGGGTAAGCTTTAACCCGCTCTGAACTGCCCATGTTCCGGTCTGGGTCACGGCTTGATGGTGCCCTGCCAGTAAGTTACTTTTTTAGGGCTGCACGGCATTGTGCAGGTCCCTGCTCCTTCCTTCCTTCTCCTCCGACCACTTCTCTTACGTTTCTAACTCCCCCCACACACTACACTTTTCACTCCTCCCACCAGGACCTGATTGGCCCTCTGCCTCTAGTGTGTTGTGTGGTGTATGGAGCTCTGGGTTTAACCATGTCATCACTGAGACGGAAGATATTACATCTTCAGTCAGGGATGCAATACCTTCCTGTGACGCACTAGTTGCGGGGCGCCACAGTTACCCTCTACCTCTGCCCCTTTCTCTTCTGGGTCACCAGGTTGAGGTGCCCTCCCCGTTACTTCTTCTCTGTTGTTCTCTTTACTTCTGTTGTCTGTTCAACTTCTCTTTCTTTCTCTTGCTCTTTACAGCACTGCTTCTGGTCTGATCTGGTCACTGTTCCTACCTTCCCCACACACTTTAAAACCTAGCTCTCCTCCCACCAGGACCGGTTACCCTAGTATAGAGCGTCTGATTGGTCCCCTATCACTAGGTGTGTGTATGTGATGCTGGAGCTTCAGGCTTCTACAACTCCTCACCAGAACAAAGCATACTGCACCTTCTGTTAGGGGTACAGTACCCTTTTGTAGCGCGCTGACTAGCGGGGCGCTACAGGTACTGCTCCACCTATGGGGAGCGACGACATCAGGCTGCCATACCAACAACCCCGGAGGTCTGACCCGCAGTGTCGGTCCCTGCTGACCGAGAACCGTAGGTGGCGTCACAAACATTTCCCCTATAAACTTTATTCCCATCCAATACTCCCTAGAACCAGTACATGCTGCCAGAGACTGAGCACTGACTCCCCCGAGGTCATGAAAGCCGGGTCTCGACCCCTGTGACTCCCCCGGCAGAATAACAGCCTGGTTTTGTGTACCCCACGACCCTGGGGTGGGCGAGTCAATGACGCAGTACAGACACCTTATGACACTTCATAATTAGTGATGAGCGAGTATGCTCTGCGCTGCTCGGTACTCGCACGAGTATCACTGTACTCGGACTACTTGGCGAGCACCGAGTAATCTCGCGATACTCGTGCTGTGCTCGTGGTCCTCATCCCTGCATGTTGGTGCTCTTTAGAGAGCCAGCCCACATGCAGGGATTGGCTGGCAGACCACTGCAATGCCACAGCCCTGTTAGTTGTGGCATTGCAGTGATTGGCCGGCCTGCACAGCGTGACCGAGCCTTTATAAGACCCGGCCGCGCTGTGCTCTGCACACAGCCATCCAGACAGTGAGTGTAGGGACAGTGTCTGCTGCTGCTTAGGGACAGATTTGCGGCCCTCATAGGTAGATCCGGAGCAGGGCTGCAAACTGCTGCTGACCACAACAGTCCTTCTCAGGACTAATCTAGGAGGATATAGGCAGGGTGATCCAGATTAGGTTCCAAGCTTTTCTGTGACCATAACAGTCACCAGACTGTTGTACTTACTAGCTTGATACAGGTTAGGGACTAAAATCCTACTCTCCTGTGATCTAAACAGTCACCAGACTGTTGTACTTACTACCTTGATACAGGTTAGGGACTAAAATCCTTCTCTCCTGTGACCTGAACAGTCACCAGACTGTTGTACTTACTACCTTGATACAGGTTAGGGACTAAAATCCTACTCTCCTGTGACCATTACAGTCACCAGACTGTTGTACTTTCTACCTTGATACAGGTTAGGGACTAAAATCCTACTCTCCTGTGACCATTACAGTCACCAGACTGTTGTACTTACTACCTTGATACAGGTTAGGGACTAAAATCCTACTCTCCTGTGACCATTACAGTCACCAGACTGTTGTACTTACTACCTTGATACAGGTTAGAGACTAAAATCTTCTCTCCTGTGACCATAACAGTCACCAGACTGTTGTACTTACTACCTTGATACAGGTTAGGGACTAAAATCCTACTCTCCTGTGACCATAACAGTCACCAGACTGTTGTACTTACTACCTTGATACAGGTTAGGGACTAAAATCCTACTCTCCTGTGACCATAACAGTCACCAGACTGTTGTACTTACTACCTTGATACAGGTTAGGGACTAAAATCCTACTCTCTTGTGACCATTACAGTCACCAGACTGTTGTACTTACTACCTTGATACAGGTTAGGGACTAAAATCCTTCTCTCCTGTGACCATAACAGTCACCAGACTGTTGTACTTACTACCTTGATACAGGTTAGGGACTAAAATCCTACTCTCCTGTGACCATAACAGTCACCAGACTGTTGTACTTACTACCTTGATACAGGTTAGGGACTAAAATCCTTCTCTCCTGTGACCATAACAGTCACCAGACTGTTGTACTTACTACCTTGATACAGGTTAGGGACTAAAATCCTACTCTCCTGTGGCCATAACAGTCACCAGACTGTTGTACTTACTACCTTGATACAGGTTAGGGACTAAAATCCTTCTCTCCTGTGACCATAACAGTCACCAGACTGTTGTACTTACTACCTTGATACAGATTAGGGACTAAAATCCTACTCTCCTGTGACCATTACAGTCACCAGACTGTTGTACTTACTACCTTGATACAGGTTAGGGACTAAAATCCTACTCTCCTGTGACCATAACAGTCACCAGACTGTTGTACTTACTACCTTGATACAGGTTAGGGACTAAAATCCTACTCTCCTGTGACCATAACAGTCACCAGACTGTTGTACTTACTACCTTGATACAGGTTAGGGACTAAAATCCTACTCTCCTGTGACCATTACAGTCACCAGACTGTTGTACTTACTACCTTGATACAGGTTAGGGACTAAAATCCTACTCTCCTGTGACCATTACAGTCACCAGACTGTTGTACTTACTACCTTGATACAGGTTAGGGACTAAAATCCTACTCTCCAGTGATCTGAACAGTGACCAGACTGTTGTACTTACTATCTTTATACAGGTTAGGGTCTAAAATTCAAATCTCCTGTGACCCGAACAGTCACCAGACTGTTGTCGCTGTATACAGGCAAAATGTGTAAGGGCGTTGGCAAGGGCGTTGGCAAGGAACAAGGAAGTGAACGTGATGGTGGTGCAGGCAGAGGCCGAGGTCGTGTGCAAGCACTAATTTCGCAACAACAAAGGGGCACATCTACTCGCTCACACGTCCTGTCCCAAATTCTTGGGGCCCGCTGCAGTACACCGCTCTTGAACCAAGACCAGTGTCAACAGGTTGTTACTTGGATAGCGGATAATGCTTCAAGTCAGATTGGCACCTCCACAAGCACCCTGTCTTCCACACGGTCAAGTGTCAGTAGCCGTGATACTGCACCGCACATTTCCCAACCTGATCCTCCTTCCTACCACCAGGCCGAGTACACGTCCACGGACATTACTGATCCCACACTTGGACACTCGGAAATCCAGAAGTGTGTACCCATGGGTGAATGGAGGTACATGGCAAATTGCCATAACAAAATTTAATTCCGCTGTCATTTGTGTGTGGTGTGGTGAAGTCTGGCCCAATCCAACCCTTCTTTATCTTGATCAGAGTCAGCCTGTCAGCATTTTCAGTTGACAGGCGGGTGCGTTTATCAGTAATGATTCCACCTGCGGCACTGAAAACACGCTCTGACAAAACGCTAGCGGCAGGGCAGGCCAGGACTTCTTAAGGCGTAGAGAGCCAATTCATGCCACGTGTCCAGCTTGGAGACCCAATAATTGTAAGGCACAGAGGAATCTCGCAGTACAGTTGTTCGATCTGCAAGGTACTCCTTCAGCATCTGGCCAAACTTAGAATTTCTTGTGGCACTACCCCGTTTGACCCATTTCCCGACGGCTTAGGTGATGCAGGTAGTCAACAACTGCCCTCTTCTGCTCACATATCCTGACCAACATGTGCAGAGTTGAATTCCAACGCGTGGGGACATCACACACCAGTCTGTGGGCTGGAAGACGCAAACGGCTCTGAAAGCCGGCAAGGCCGGCTGAAGCAGTAGGTGACTTGCGAAAATGCGCAGACAGGCGGCGAACTTTTACCAGCAGATCAGACAGCTCTGGGTATGACTTTATAAACCGCTGAACCACCAGGTTGAGCACATGGGACACGCATGGGACATGCGTCAGCTGGCCTCGCCTCAAAGCTGCCACCAGGTTCCGGCCATTGTCACACACGACCTTTCCTGGCTTTAGGTTCAGAGGTGTCAGCCAGTGATCTGCCTGCTGTTTCAGAGCTGTCCACCTCTTCTGCATTGTGGGGTTTGTGACCTATGCAGACTAGCTTCAGCACAGCCTGTTGCCGCTTCGCAGAGGCAGTGCTGCAGTGCTTCCAGCTTGGGACTGGTGTGGAGGGTACAGTGGATGAGGATGCACAGGAGGAGGAGAAGGAGGCTGAGGAGCATGACATTCCGGAGCTGTAGAGTGTCGGTGAAACCATGACTGAGGTAAGGCCTGCAATCCTTGGTGTGGGAAGGACGTGTTCCGTCCCTCGCTCAGACTGGGTCCCAGCTTTCACAATATTAACCCAGTGTGCCGTCAAGGAGATGTAGCGGCCTTGCCCACAAGCACTTGTCCACGTGTCTGTGGTTAGGTGGACTTTGGCTGAAACAGCGTTGTTCAGGGCACGTGTGATGCTTTGGGACACGTGGTTATGCAATGCGGGGACGGCACATCTGGAGAAATAGTGGCGGCTGGGGACCGAGTAACGTGGGACAGCAGCCGCCATCAGGTCGCGGAATGCTTCCGTCTCCACCAGCCGGAAAGGCAACATTTCTAGCGCTATGAGTCGCGAAATGTGATAATTCAGGACTGTGGCATGTGGGGCATTGGCAGCGTATTTGCGCCTGCGTTCAAAGGTTTGCTGAATGGATAATTGAACGCTGCGCTGGGACAAGGACGTGCTTGATGGTGGTGTAATTTGTGCGTGGGCAACTTCAGGTGCAGGGCCTGAGGCTTGTTCGCGGCCAGCATGGACAGGGGATTGGCTCGCACACACAACACGCAAAGACGTAGCAGTGACATCAGCAAGCACGCTCCTCGACTCTGTTGTACTTCCCACAAAGTCAGATGCTTGGCTGACATGTGCCTGATCATGCTGGTGGTGGTCAGGCTGCTAGTTTTCGTACCCCTGCTGATGCTGGCATGGCAGGTGTTGCAAATGGCCTTTTTAGAGTCATCTGGAGCCAACTTAAAAAACTGCCAGACTCGGGAAGACCTAACATTTGCACAGGCACCTTGTGTCGTGTTGTTGTTCCGGGGAACGGTTGCCTGCCTTGTGCCTGCGGACCCGACCCTGCTTCGTACTGCCTGTTGGGATGCTACGCCTCCCTCCCCTGTGCACTGCTGTCCTCGCTCTGCATATCCTCCTGCCAGGTTGGGTCAGCTACTGGATCATCCACCACGTCGTCTTCCTCTTCCTTGGCTAATCGCTGGACTGCTCCTCCTTCTCCTCATGTGCCACCATGATGACCGTTACAATAGTTAGGCTGTTGTTTCAGGTATACCCCCAGTGGTAATTACAACGGCAGGATACCCGCTCCTTTTCAATGGGAAAAATGTTTTGAGGCCCTCCTGCACGTCTCTATCCAGGGACAATGTGGAGCCTCCCAATTTTTGGCTGCCCTGGCCATAGGGCTATACTACAATACACCCACTTCAGGTTTACAGGCCCTCCTGCACGTCTCTATCCAGGGACAATGTGGAGCCTCCCAATTTTTGGCTGCCCTGGCCATAGGGCTATACTACAATACACCCACTTCAGGTTTACAGGCCCTCCTGCACGTCTCTATCCTGGGACAATGTGCAGCCTCCCAATTTTTGGCTGTCCTGGCAAAGGGCTATACTCCAATACACCCACTTCCTTACAATACACCCACTTCAGGTTTACAGGCCCTCATGCACGTCTCTATCCAGGGGCATTGGTGAACCTCCCAATTTTGGACTGCCCTGGCAAAGGAAAATACTACAATAGACCCAGTTCCTCAAAATGGGCACAATATGTCAAGAGGCCTTCATGTACATCTCTTGTCAGGGTCATCGGAGTGCCGCACAATGTTTTCACGTGAAATCTTTCATGTAATCACAAAAAGTGACATACACCAGCTGTATCTCACTATTGGGTATGTGCCCTTAACATTTCCACCCTCAATATTCATTTTGGTGTCATTTTGGAAGGTTTTCTGGTGACTCCGTAAAATTGGCGTGAAACTCGGACAACATTGTTCACAGCTGTGACTTTTGAGTGAGAAATGCTTCCAGGGGTCTTCCCCATGGTGTTGCCATGTCATTTCAGCACTCTTCTGAGACTTTTGTGACATTTTTAGGGTTTTTCCATGCTGCCGGCAGTCATTTCATAAAAATATTCGGGTCTCCCATAGGATAACATTGGGCTCGTTACTCGGGCCGAGTACACCAGTATCTCGGGATGCTCGGCCCGAGCTTCGAGCACCCGAGCATTTTAGTACTCGCTCATCACTATTCATCATGTAGGAAGGTTACACAGCTCAGACAAGTCTTGTATTTCCCGAGTATCCACAGAATCATCACTGTTCTTATCAAATATCCTTGGCCGCAAATAAAATATAAAAAGTGATTACAGCTCTAATCCTGCAGTCCCTTATCTTCAGGTCATTACTTCTCCTTGGAGCGGAGTCAGGTCGTGTTATCTTGTCTGATTTGTATAACGAACAATTAGTCCTACAATTTATTGAAGTGAAACTCCAGCCAAGTTATCCCAATAAGTACCATGGAACCATTACAGACATGTACAATACCAGGGCTGGTTATTGTAAATTATTTTAGTCCCTTAAAGTGGTGTTACACTGCTTTATTAAGTATACAGAAGGAACAAATCCATACCAAAAAAAAGTAAGCAATAACCTACTAACAAATCTCATTTGCACATGATTTGTGGGGTACGTCACGCACAGCGATATCGCTGTGTGTGAATAGCAGCAGCGACGGGGCCCCTGCTGCGAGGTTGCTGATCGTTACACAACAATCAGGAACATTTTTTGTTCGTTGGTCTCCCGCTGTTCAGGCTGCATCGGCAACGAGCGCCGGTCCAAGAATGCAGGGGGCTGGCGCAATCAGTGGCACCGCCACCAGCCGCAGCCCCAGTGGCGTGCACCCGGCCTTGCAGTGCACGCTGGGACATGGAGTCATAAGACTACATGTCCCAGCATGCACTGTACGGCCGGGGTCACAGCGCGCCCGATGTGTAACCAGGGTACACATCGGGTAACTAAGCACAGCGCTGTCCCAGTTACCTGCTGTGTACCCTGGTTACCAGCCTGTAAATGGGAGAAGGCTGGTAACCAAGGTATACAACGGATAACTAGGACAACGTTGTGGTTAGTTACCCGATAAAGTACCTTAGTTACCAGCCTTATCCTGCTTACCCAGCAGTGTGGAGGTCGGCTCCCTGGTCCCTGGTCGCTGAGGAGATCTGCCTGTTTGATAGCTCCCGCAGCGACCACACACTGATGTTCCAGTGATCCTGGTCATTGTCAGGATTGGTGGAGCATCGCTGTGTGTGATGGTACCCTATAAGCATGATACCCCGCCATGCCATCAGCCTTTACTACCAAGTGACGGAGCGGCTGATGGTGCAGATATCACTGGTACCAGCGCATCCTGTAATAGGAGCAACCAGGGGAACCAGTGCGTTCCTGACATTTCTACCTCCTGAATCTTCCCCCATCACCTGGGAGTGATATCATTGAGAAGTGGAAGGAACCACAGCAACTCAGACCCTGTAACGTTACAGAGCGGGGGACCGAGTGCTGAGGAGCAGAAAAGTCCCCACTGCTCTGCAGACCCCATAACTGCAGAGTCCAGCCCTCCTCTGGTAACATCAGCACAAATACTGCACCCGCCGGGAGCTTCATGGCCGAGCAGCTGCAGCCGTACATCACTAAGCACAATGCTGAACAGCGAATGGTACGCAGTAAAGCCATACATCACCAAACACAATGCTGAGCATTGAATGGAGTGGTGTAAAGCCATACATCACCAAACACAATGCTGAGCATTGAATGGAGTGGTGTAAAGCCATACATCACCAAGCACAATGACGAGTGTTGGATGGAGCACTATAAAGCTGTGAATCACCAAGCACAATGTTGAGCGTCGAATGGAGCAGTGTAAAGCCATACATCACCAAGCACAATGACGAGTGTCGGATGGAGTGGTGTAAAGCTGCCACCACTGGACTCTGGAGGAGACGTGTTCTGTCGCCCATGACTGTGCCCTATGCACAAGATCCATACATACAAGGAGGTAAGAACATGACACCCCGCTCAGAGACTGGATTTCAACCCCATCCAACACCAATAACAGAAATTGTGAACCCGGACCTCAGCCCCAGCCAACACCACAGAGCCTGAACCTCATCCGACTCCAGTAATGGAGATTTTAAGCCCTGCCTCTGCCCGGGGTCACTTCACAAATGATTTTCTGGATGAAGGGACAAAAATTCCTGCAGATTCCAAAATTTTTTGAAAAATCCTTCCCAGAAGAGCAGAGCTGTTATATCCACAGAGGGGACGACTCCATATTAATGTCTATGGATGAAGAACAGGAGGTCAAGAAAGCTCCTGGAGGAGGAATGTGGGGGGGCACATAATTTTCTCCATATAGCCTAAATCACCAAGTCACATGTCAGTTTTCTTAGTATGACATCAGTTTCCTTGAAGCCAAAAATAGCAAAAATAGTTTCCCATCCAAGTTCTCCCCAAGGTCACATACTATATTACAGTTGACTTTGGGGGCCATACTGGGGGCCAGGGTGTAGAACATTTGGTAAGTTCATCGTCTATACACTTCTCGTGTATTTACCATATCCTCATATCTACAATCATTCATGTAAGTGGCTCAATGGTGATATATACAACTATGACGTGTCTGGCCAACAACCCCCCATTGCTGAGACATCATAGGGTTACGCTCAAAAACTGGATGGACTGGGTACACAGGCTTAAATGGGTTATCCTGCCTTACTAAAGGTATTCACAAAGGTAGCTCTACTCACCTGCCGTCACCCCTGTGAATCCCAGGCAGGGCTGATCCAGGGGTCTTCACCAGATATGATGCCCCCATTCTTCTTTCAGAGGACCAGTGAGGTCTTTGATTGGGGTGAAGCCAATGGTCCAATTCATTAAAGCTTTTACATCGGAATTGTGGTGTAAAAGTTTCAAAAAGTTGCAAAGTTTTGGGGCAACTCGAAGCTGAACTAAAATTTTGCAGCTTTTGGCCCCATTTCTTTGCCAGCTCCAGCAGCGCGGTGACTAGCACTTGTCAAATTCATGACATTCATGATTTCATACTGTCAAATGTAGCCTGCGCTGCAGTCTTCTAGAATTGCTCTGCAGCGATTTAATATGTTTAATTCCTGTTGGTAACTTCAGAGTTAATGTCAGAAGTTGCGGCTGTCTAGGGTCTTTTGTGGCTCTTCAGGTGGGGGTGTGTGTCAGGTTACGCAGTTGTCCAGGCCCCTGGCCTTTAAACAGTTCCCTCTTCCCCCAGCAGATGTCGCTGATAGAGTTTAGTCAATGCAAAGACCATGAGCTGTAAGGACGTCAGTGCAGTGCCAGGAGTTTCCTTATCTTGTGGGAGTTGCTGTACTTCCCACTTCGAGGGTGGAGGTGAGGGGATTCTAGTCTAGGGCTGATCAGGAGCAAGGGCAAGGGTGGTGGCCCAGAAATCCTCACCTTCAGAAGTAATTCTGGGAACAAGGTGAGACAGGGATCCCCAGTCTACGGGTCAGACTTGTTACCTTTATCGTCTTATGCCCGTCATTACCATCTTGTTACCTTACTCCTATGTCCATTATACCACCCCTTGACACATACCATCCGGATATTTTAATGGTTGATTTTGTGAGGTCGAAGCTCCATTCCAAGATATAGTATAAGGTCCTTATTTTGCTGAATACTATCCAATTGGCAAGATGGCACAATATGCTCTTAGCCATGCCATCAAGTGACCAACCCACACTCCCTGGCTTGTATTAGGGGCAATTGAATGTCATCTAGACCCATTAGATAGGCTCTTGAGGGTTTATTTTTCCATGAGTTGGTTACTAATCATGTCTTAACCCATTCCCTCTGAATATAGGTCTGACAAAACTGATGTTACCATTTCTACGACAGACAATCTATGCCTATATGCTCTTTCCTTTTTCTCCCCAGGACTGGAGTCCCATTTTCTTTTCCGAACCTTTAATGCTGAGAGCCTCCGGCAAGTTCACCATGACCCAAGCATCTCTGGCATCAAACCCTTCCCTGCTCTGGATGGTAATGCCCCCTTAGAGCTGTTTAAACCCACGTCTAGTCTCACCCAAGTCCAGGCTTACCCCAAGCCTAGACTGACCCCAAGCCAAGTCTTGTAGTCAGCTGCGGGGTTTTCGTGGGTGGGAGGCTGATCTATGGCATGGAATTATTATTAAAAGCTGAATGGTCCAAAGTTTGGTCTCTAGTACTTGGGGGGTACTGAATACTTTTAAGCTTGCAAACAAACATTAAGGACTTTACGAAGTGGTCCCAGGATATTCCTTAATGTACTTCCACATTGCGTACTAGCACATATTTAGTGGTCCCATCGGGGCTTACATCTGCACCCCCAGCAAAACAAGCGTCGGACGTATGCGGCAACAGGACCGTGGACTTTCATGGTGCAGACAGCTTTATCTGTGCTGAGAATCAAAAATACGGGTGACCCCTATGCCTTTTTCTACCATTATTTATTTATTTTACACATATAGGACGGCAGGTTCATTGTATACACTAATGTGTATCGTGACCAAGCACAGGCACCGGTACAGATTGTGGGAGCGCGGTCTGAGTGCAACAGCCAATCACAGAGAGTGAGCACCTGTGATTGGCCGCTGCAGTTCAGTGCAGTGAATATTCATGAAGTTTAATGAGCGGTCCTGAAAGCAAGCTGCGGGAGAATGAGAGACTGGTGAGATACATCTATCTATGTATTGTCTACCAAGATCCACATGCTCAGTAGGCATACCAGATCCGGTTTTACTGGATCTATCATGAGCCGGTAAAATCGGATCCAGTGCCCATTGACTTCCACTATAATTTATACCAGATCATAGTCAGGGGCGGAACTACACTGGTGCAGCTGGTGCAGCTGCACCAGGGCCCCGACCGGCTGGGGGCCCCTTCAAGCCTGGAGAGGGGCCCCCAGCCAACCCCAGCAAGCCACCGTCAAAGGAGAGGAGGGTCAGGCAAGGGAAGCAGAGAGCTTCCTGCTTCCCCTGCCTGATCCCGCCCCTCCTCTCCTCTGCTCCTCCGGCCCCTAGCATACATCCGGCGCGGCTCCCAGGTAGGAGAGCATCGCGCCTGCGGCTCCCTGCGGCTCCCAGCGGCTCCCAGCAGCACCCATTCCCCCCGGGCCGCACCGACGGCCAGTAGCCCCGCTCCCCCCGGTCCTCTCCTGCACCAGGGCCCCCGAGGGTGACGGTCCGCCCCTGATCATACTAGAAGCCCAGTCTTCTGCCCTGTCTACAGGATGTGTATTTCCTGCAGAAAGGAGCAAAGATGTACCACCCCCCCCACCAGATGCGGGACATTGAATGGTAATGTAGACCTCATTGCATTATAGTCTATAAAAATAAGCTGTAACTGAGATGCTGGTACATTCCCTTCAACTTGTGAACTGGAGATCCATGGCCAACCCCTCGCAGTCGGGGTCACAGAGACCCTCATCGGTCAGGATATTACTATGTTTACAAGCCTGTCTTCTGCTCAAAATATGTGCAATTTAACCTTGGATTGAAGTAGTGAAAGGAACCTAATACAGTTATATTACTTTTATCCTACATGCCTGATGATACTTATCCAGTCACCAACTAAGCCAAGCCATAGTGAAGTTATGAGTATGGCAACCAAAACACATGGACTGTGTTAAGCATGTTTTCTTAGTCATTCACTAAAAGTATTCCTGGGACATGGCCTGAGGATTCTGTGACCAAAGTCCAGAACACCGGAAGGGCCATTTTAAGGGGACAATCAATATATCCCTTAAAGTTACTCAACCAAGTCTACTAGTAACGTAGTGGTTCATCCAAGACATGACCAAGGCAGTCAAGTTGTCAGTTCATCTGAAGCCTATTAGGTGTGGGAGACTTTTCCATCTCCCATGTGTATCTGAGGGGAACGGACGCCATGCAGCTAAGGGTTAAACTCTACAACACGCCACAAAAGGTCATAACCTATGTTATCCAGCTAGCTGTCCTAGATGGAGACTCTAGTCTCACCTGGCGGCATCCTGCCAGCACAGCAATAAAACAACAGTTCACTCCTCTAGTAAGCTTCAAAGGGACCTAGTACAGCTGAACAGTTTGTATTTTTTGTTGGAAAAGAGTAGGGATTAAGATAATAGACCATCTTAAAAAAAAATGTATGCATGGCTAAATTAGAGAGAGGGTCTAATCATAGTCCCAAAATTAGAATATTGAGATCCAGGGTTGTGCTAGAAATCCAACCTCACTCCAAATGCTATAAGAACCCAGGCAAGCCAGGAGTTCTTTGGCACAGATTTTGGGGCAGCTGAAACACTGCTGTGATCCACATTCCATTTTCTTCCTTCTCCATTGGGATACAGAATACAAACTGCAAAGTTTAGGGATTTCTGTAAGTTTCTCCCTTTTTATTTTATAACTGATTCTTGCATATTTGTATGTCACTTTTTATTTCCATTTTTAAATCTTTTATTGTAACCACTGTACCTTTTATATTAAAGATTAAAACTTTAATAAATTTGAACCCTGTAATGCCTAAAGAACCCATAACCCTAGAGGGGGTGTGATCTTGTTGATTGTCTGATAGTCTTAGTTTAGGGGACTCATCGCCCCTTTATGGTCAGTGAGTGGTGGCAGCGCGTGTGAAGCGGGGTGCTCGGTCTGAGTGGGGGTGTGATTTATGCTCCCTTTCAGCATAGGACAGAGGTTGAGTGCTGTATTGAGTAAGAGGAGAAAAATTAACCCTTGCAGGCACAACCCCAAGTCACGTGTTGAGAAGAGGGTACGTGACACCCCACAAGACCAAAATGGACATAGCAAAAAAGGTATATTAAAGTAAAAGACCACTAAAAGAGCAAACACTTCTGATAGCTGCAAGATGAACCTGCATCTCTGGCTTTTCTCATGATTTAAAGCATCATTATCTCCCTATGGATTTCCCTTCTGTATTTGATTCCTACTTCTATTATTGGCAAATTTAGTACTAGAGAGTTTGATATTTATGTTTTCTATGATTTGTTGTGGCCGTCTACATATAGAGAGATTCTTTGTACTTTTGTTACATAATTTATGCTTTTATGAACATTTGGTGTCCAGAGCTCGTTCTGCACCGGAGAACATCGAAAGACATTATAGAGCAGCTAAATAATATATAGAATATGCTGAGAGAGAAGACTGTGTAGTAAACAAGAGCGTAAATTATCCTGAGCCTGTATAGTATGTGAGAGAGTCCAGAGCCTGTATAGTATGTGAGAGAGTCCAGAGCCTGTATAGTATGTGAGAGAGTCCAGAGCCTGTGTAGTATGTGAGAGAGTCCAGAGCCTGTATAGTATGTGAGAGAGTCCAGAGCCTGTATAGTATGTGAGAGAGTCCAGAGTCTGTATAGTATGTGAGAGAGTCCAGAGCCTGTATAGTATGTGAGAGAGTCCAGAGCCTGTATAGTATGTGAGAGAGTCCAGAACCTGTATAATATCTGAAAGAGTGCAGAGCCTGTATATTATGTGAGAGAGTCCAGAGCCTGTATAATATCTGAGAGAGTCCAGAGCCTGTATAGTATGTGAGAGAGTCCAGAGCCTGTATAGTATGTGAGAGAGTCGAGAGCCTGTATAGTATGTGAGAGAGTCCAGAGCCTGTATAGTATGTGAGAGAGTCCAGAGCCTGTATAATATCTGAGAGAGTCCAGAGCCTGTATAGTATGTGAGAGAGTCCAGAGTCTGTATAGTATGTGAGAGAGTCCAGAGCCTGTATAGTTTGTGAGAGAGTCCAGAGCCTGTATAGTATGTGAGAGAGTCCAGAGCCTGTATAGTATGTGAGAGAGTCCAGAGGCTGTATAGTATGTGAGAGAGTCCAGAGCCTGTATAGTATGTGAGAGAGTCCAGAGTCTGTATAGTATGTGAGAGAGTCCAGAGCCTGTATAGTATGTGAGAGAGTCCAGATCCTGTATAGTATGTGAGAGAGTCCAGAGCCTGTATAGTATGTGAGAGAGTCCAGAGCCTGTATAGTATGTGAGAGAGTCCAGAGCTTGTATAATATATGAGAGAGTCCAGAGCCTGTATTGTATGTGAGAAAGTCGAGAGCCTGTATAGTATGTGAGAGAGTCCAGAGTCTGTAAAGTATGTGAGAGAGTCCAGAGCCTGTATAGTATGTGAGAGAGTCCAGAGCCTGTATAGTATGTGAGAGAGTCCAGAGCCTGTATAGTATGTGAGAGAGTCCAGAGCCTGTATAGTATGTGAGAGAGTCCAGAGCCTGTATAATATCTGAGAGAGTCCAGAGCCTGTATTGTATGTGAGAAAGTCGAGAGCCTGTATAGTATGTGAGAGAGTCGAGAGCCTGTATAGTATGTGAGAGAGTCCAGAGCCTGTATAGTATGTGAGAGAGTCCAGAGCCTGTATAGTATGTGAGAGAGTCCAGAGCCTGTATAGTATGTGAGAGAGTCCAGAGCCTGTATAGTATGTGAGAGAGTCCAGAGTCTGTATAGTATGTGAGAGAGTCCAGAGCCTGTATAGTATGTGAGAGAGTCCAGAGCCTGTATAGTATGTGAGAGAGTCCAGAGCCTGTATAGTATGTGAGAGAGTCCAGAGCCTGTATAATATCTGAGAGAGTCCAGAGCCTGTATAGTATGTGAGAGAGTCCAGAGCCTGTTCAGTTTGTGAGAGAGTCCAGAGCCTGTGACTCGCCCACCCCAGGGTTGGGGAAGACTCGGGAACCAGACAGTTACTCGTTGTTGTTCTTCACCGCTTTTCGTTTCTTTTCACAGGGACAAACGGGGGCCGAGACCTGGTCCCATGACCCTGGCAGAGTCATTTTAATAAACGGGGGATAATGACAGGGAATGTCTGACGGGATAAGGGGGGTATTAGTGTCACCACTTGCGGTATGCGGCCAGGGTGGCAGCCGCTGCTTCAGAACCTCAGAGGACGATGACCGTCAGCTTGGATGGTGTCGCTCAGTCCCCAGGGCAGCAGAGTGGTTTCTCCCGGTTCGTACCTTGGCAGATGTTCACTCAGTCAACAGTACCCTCGGTGATTCAGGCGGCCTCTGCGGCTGGTACCATTAAGGCAGCTGTGCCTGGTATTGTACATATGTATGTGCCTGGTACCATTAAGGCGGCTGTGCCTGGTACTGTGCCTACAGTTAGGGCCAGAAATATTTGGACAGTGACACAATTTTGGCGAGTTGGGCTCTGCATGCCACCACATTGGATTTGAAATGAAACCTCTACAACAGAATTCAAGTGCAGATTGTAACGTTTAATTTGAAGGGTTGAACAAAAATATCTGATAGAAAATGTAGGAATTGTACACATTTCTTTACAAACACTCCACATTTTAGGAGGTCAAAAGTAATTGGACAAATAAACATAACCCAAACAAAATATTTTTATTTTCAATATTTTGTTGCGAATCCTTTGGAGGCAATCCCTGCCTTAAGTCTGGAACCCATGGACATCACCAAACGCTGGGTTTCCTCCTTCTTAATGCTTTGCCAGGCCTTTACAGCCGCAGCCTTCAGGTCTTGCTTGTTTGTGGGTCTTTCCGTCTTAAGTCTGGATTTCAGCAAGTGAAATGCATGCTCAATTGGGTTAAGATCTGGTGATTGACTTGGCCATTGCAGAATGTTCCACTTTTTTGCACTCATGAACTCCTGGGTAGCTTTGGCTGTATGCTTGGGGTCATTGTCCATCTGTACTATGAAGCGCCGTCCAATCAACTTTGCAGCATTTGGCTGAATCTGGGCTGAAAGTATATCCCGGTACACTTCAGAATTCATCCGGCTACTCTTGTCTGCTGTTATGTCATCAATAAACACAAGTGACCCAGTGCCATTGAAAGCCATGCATGCCCATGCCATCACGTTGCCTCCACCATGTTTTACAGAGGATGTGGTGTGCCTTGGATCATGTGCCGTTCCCTTTTTTCTTCCCATCATTCTGGTACAGGTTGATCTTTGTCTCATCTGTCCATAGAATACTTTTCCAGAACTGAGCTGGCTTCTTGAGGTGTTTTTCAGCAAATTTAACTCTGGCCTGTCTATTTTTGGAATTGATGAATGGTTTGCATCTAGATGTGAACCCTTTGTATTTACTGTCATGGAGTCTTCTCTTTACTGTTGACTTAGAGACAGATACACCTACTTCACTGAGAGTGTTCTGGACTTCAGTTGATGTTGTGGACGGGTTCTTCTTCACCAAATAAAGTATGCGGCGATCATCCACCACTGTTGTCATCCGTGGACGCCCAGGGCTTTTAGAGTTCCCAAGCTCACCAGTCAATTCCTTTTTTCTCAGAATGTACCCAACTGTTGATTTTGCTACTCCAAGCATGTCTGCTATCTCTCTGATGGATTTTTTCTTTTTTTTCAGCCTCAGGATGTTCTGCTTCACCTCAATTGAGAGTTCCTTTGACCGCATGTTGTCTGGTCACAGCAACAGCTTCCAAATGCAAAACCACACACCTGGAATCCACCCCTGACCTTTTAACTACTTCATTGATTACAGGTTAACGAGGGAGACGCCTTCAGAGTTAATTGCAGCCCTTAGAGTCCATTGTCCAATTACTTTTGGTCCCTTGAAAAAGAGGAGGCTATGCATTACAGAGCTATGATTCCTAAACCCTTTCTCCGATTTGGATGTGGAAACTCTCATATTGCAGCTGGGAGTGTGCACTTTCAGCCCATATTATATATATAATTGTATTTCTGAACATGTTTTTGTAAACAGCTAAAATAACAAAACTTGTGTCACTGTCCAAATATTTCTGGCCCTAACTGTATGTACACATCAGTTTATTCTATATTCTCCGATCTCTAATTCCTCACACTTCTCGCGTTTCATCCTACTTCCCCCCTTGGGTTGTGATAACTCGCACTGTTCCACATTTGTTCGGATCGCTGTGTCTGTGTCGCTCTTCCGTCCCCTGCTGTCAGCACTGCAGGAATCTAAGGATCCCTTCTGGTTTATATTTTTTGTTATATTTGAGTCCAAACCTTTCAGTGAGTTTTCCTGGAAAAGAAAATAACATAAATCTGAGAATAAGTCTACTTATCTAGTGTAAGAATAGTGAGTGCAGAGGTAGCGGCAGAGCCCGAGGGGTCAGAAGACAACACACAAGTGTTAGAAATGACACAAATTTTGCTCTTTTTGAATCACATCTGCAGGTAATTTTGTACCTTTTTGATTTGGTGCCCCCTGCAGTTACATACATGTTATGGCGCCCCCTCCTGTTACATACTTGTTATAGCGCCCCTGCTGTTACATACTTGCTATGGCGCCTCCTGCTGTTACATACTTGTTATGGCGCTCCCTGCTGTTACATACTTGTTATGGTGCCCCCTGGTGTTACATACTTGTTATGGCGACCCCTGCAGTTACATACATGTTATGGTGCCCCCTATTGTTACATACTTGTTATGGCGCCCCCTGCTGTTACATACTTGTTATGGCGCCTCCTGCTGTTACATACTTGTTATGGCGCCCCCTGCTGTTACATACTTGTAATAGCGCCTCCTGGTGTTACATACTTGTTATGGAGCCCCTGGTTGTTATGATGCCCCCTGCTGTTACATACTTGTTATGGCGCCCCTGCTGTTACATACTTGTTATGGTGCCCCCTGCTGTTACATACTTGTTATGGTGCCCCCTGCTGTTACATACTTGTTATGGTGCCCCCTGCTGTTACATACTTGTTATGGCGCCCCCTGCTGTTACATACTTGTTATGGCGCCCCCTGCTGTTACATACTTGTTATGGCGCCTCCTGCTGTTACATACTTGTTATGGTGGCCCCTGGTGTTACATACTTATTATGGAGCCCCCTGCTGTTACATACTTGTTATGGTGGCCCCTCCTGTTACATAATTGTTATGATGCCCCCTGCTATTACATACTTGTTATGGCACCCCCTGCTGTTGCATACTTGTTATGGCGCCCCCTGCTGTTACATACTTGTTATGTGGCCCCCTGCTGTTATATACTTGTTATGGGGCCTCCTGCAGTTACATACTTGTTATAGGGCCCCCTGCTGTTACATACTTGTTTTGGTGCCCCCTGGTGTTATATACTTGTTATGGCGCCCCCTCCTGTTACATACTTGTTATGGCACCCCTGTTATGAAATACTTGTTATGGCGCCCCCTGCTGTTACCTACTTGTTACAGCACCCCCTGCTGTTACATGCTTTTTATGGCTCCTCCTGCTGTTACATACTTGTTATGGCTCCTCCTGCTGTTACATACTTGTTATGGCGCCCCTTGCTGTTACATACTTGTTATGGTGCCCCCTGCTGTTACATACTTGTTATGGCGCCCCCTGCTGTTACATATTTGTTATGGTGCCCCTGCTGTTACATATTTGTTATGGCGCCCCCTGCTGTTACATATTTGTTATTGCAACCCCTGCTGTTACATACTTGTTATGGTGCCCCCTGTTGTTACATATTTGTTATAGAGCCCCGTGCTGTTGCATATTTGTTATGGCGCCCCCTGGTGTTACATACTACATAAAAAATTGACATACTGCAGATATAACAAGTGGATGGTAGATTCTCGGGGTTTCCACTATGTATGAACAATGCCTTATGGCCACTTTACACGCGGCTACATTTCTAGCTTATCCACAGATAACTTACTGGCTGCAGTGAAATCATGGAGACATTATTCCATTTGTACACAGCAACAAGATAGAACCATGTCTCCATGATTTCACTGCAGCCAGTAAGTGACCTGTGGATAAGCTAGAAATGTAGCCGCATGTAACGTGGCCATTAGATATGGATACCTGCATGCCCTGTGGGACGTCTCGTTTTTTTCATTCTTGTACAAATGATGACGTCAATTATTGTCAGGATTAATGAGACAATCACATATGAATGTGCCTGAGAACATGTTCACGGGGCCATTGCTGAGATACTTGTGTCACTTTTCTGCTACTTCATAACTCTCATTGTCGGCTGCGGTGACAAATCACTGACACTTGTGTCCCCATCCATCATCCACATTGAACCTGTCATCTCATCTGAAATTCCTCCATGACCCATGAAATTGAGAATTGCTCTTTTTTTCATCACGGCTTCATATGAAGTCAAGAGAAATAAATCACATCTTTGAAAAATTCTAACTTTTTCGGAACTCCAATCATGTCCATATTGGATGAGGCTGCGTTCCCCAGCGTGCGGTGTCTGACCGGGACACGTCTCCATATTGGATGAGGCTGCGTTCCCCGGCCTGCGGTGTCTGACTGGGACATGTCTCCATATTGGATGTGGCTGCGTTTCCCAGCGTGCGGTGTCTGACCGGGACACGTCTCCATATTGGATGAGGCTGCGTTCCCCGGCGTGCAGTGTCTGACCGGGACACGTCTCCATGTTGGATGAGGCTGCGTTCCCCGGCGTGCAGTGTCTGACCGGGACACGTCTCCATGTTGGATGAGGCTGCGTTCCCCGGCGTGCAGTGTCTGACCGGGACACGTCTCCATATTGGATGAGGCTGCGTTCCCCGGCGTGCGGTGTCTGACCGGGACACGTCTCCATGTTGGATGAGGCTGCGTTCCCTGGTGCGCGGTGTCTGACCCGGACACTTTTCCATATTGGATGAGGCTGCATTCTCTGGTGTGCGTTGTCTGACCGGGACACGTCTCCATATTGGATGAGCCTGCGTTCCCCAGTGCGCAGTGTCTGACCTGGACATGTCTCCATGTTGGATGTGGCTGCGTTCTCCTGCACGTGGTGTCTGATCAGGACATGTCTCCATATTGGATAAGGCTGGGTTCCCCCCGGCGCGCTGTGTCTGACCGGGGCACGTCTCCATATTGGATGTGGCTGCGTTTTCCGGCACATGGTGTCTGACAGGACATGTCTCCATATTGGATGAGGCTGCGTTCCCCGGCGCGCGGTGTCTGACTGAGGCACGTCTCCATATTGGATGAGCCTGCGTTCCCCAGTGCGCAGTGTCTGACCTGGACATGTCTCCATGTTGGATGTTGCTGCGTTCTCCGGCACGTGGTGTCTGATCAGGACATGTCTCCATATTGGATGTGGCTGCGTTCCCCGGCGCGCTGTGTTTGACCGGGACACATCTCCATGTTGGATGTGGCTGCGTTCTCCGGCACATGGTGTCTGACAGGACATGTCTCCATATTGGATGAGGCTGCGTTCTCCGGCACGTGGTGTCTGACAGGACACGTCTCCATATTGGATGTGGCTGCGTTCTCTGGCACGTGGTGTCTGACAGGACACGTCTCCATATTGGATGAGGCTGCGTTCTCCGGCACATGGTGTCTGACAGGACAAGTCTCCATATTGGATGTGGCTGCGTTCTCTGGCACATGGTGTCTGACAGGACAAGTCTCCATATTGGATGAGGCTGCGTTCTCCGGCACATGGTGTCTGACAGGACATGTCTCCATATTGGATGAGGCTGCGTTCTCCGGCACGTGGTGTCTGACAGGACACGTCTCCATATTGGATGTGGCTGCGTTCTCCAGCGCGCGGTGTCTGATCAGGACACATCTCTATATTGCATGAGGCTTCGTTCCCCAGCGTGCGGTGTCTGACTGGGCACGTCTCCATATTGGATCAGAAAGAGAGGACGGTATCTCTACATCTTACCAGGCATCTACTCAAAATGACATTCAAAATCAAGCAAAACCGAGTATATCTATGCCTATATTTAGTAAAAACCACTTAAGTCCACACAAGTGTATAAATGTAACAAAGTAAGTCTTTATTAACCACGAGGACGAATAACACATAATTCAGAGCAGAGGTATGAGATAACTAGTGTAACATCGGACAGTGCAAGGATAGGGAAGGAGAAAGACACGGCAGTGGAGGGAGGAAAAATGCCCATGGAATCCCCATAGAGAACCCGTAAGGGCAAGGTTCCCAATGTGACAAACAAAAAACTCAAAAATTAATCCTTCATAGAAGAAAGGAAGAAATAACTCCAAAACTGGATTGAATTTATTACCGGTCTGGTTTTGATATTCGTCTTCAAAAGGAAAGGAGTGTGGACGATATTGTACAGATTATCCCTCCGCTGCGCCCCATGTGTCTCCTCTCATGCAGGAGCTGCACAGCCCTTTAACCACTTCACAACCTATTCTTCACTCACTGTATGGCAGTAATTCAGTCTCTATTCAGTAAAAATATGGCAGCATGATTTAGTCATCATAGTGCAGAATGATTCAAGAAAAAACGCTAGCTAGCAGTTACTATGGCAACGGTATCCTTGGGTGACCTCACTGCTTACCATACCGTAGGTCTTAGCAAAGTCATTTAGTGATCAGAGACCACGGGGAGATGATGCGCTTTGCTCATCCCCGCGATATCTGATGTAGCAGAGCAGCAGAGAGAAGACGAGGCTCGTGGAGGGGTATGATGGTTAAGGGGTTAATAAAGATGGAGTCGATAACTGCCTATATGTTTTCAGTTCTAATAAAATAATTTTTCTCTGTGTTGTGTCTTTTTTACTAACAATTTGAAATTCTTAATGGTAGGGTCTTGCTTGGAATATTAAGAATCTCTGAGCTTAATACCAGCTGGCAATACAAAGCTGGCATTAACCCCTTATTACCCAGCGTGCCATCACCATCTCAGCCACTGAAAGAGCCTAGTTAAGTGCCTGGAAATGACGCTATGATGAATGATGATTCTTTAGTGTGGGGAGGGCCCAAAAACAATGGGTCCCAACCCACTGAGAATACCAGCCCTCAGATGCCTAGTTTTACCTTGCCAGCCAAGGTAAAATGATGCATCTGAAGGTGGCAGCTCGCAGCTGTCCGCTTTCACTGGGCTAGATTGAAAAATATTGTGAAAATACTGCAAAGCCCCACGCGGTTTTCTTAAATTATTTATTCCTTGCAAATGAAGGGTTAACTGGGCACTCACGGTGAACAGGAGTGGATGTGGCAGCTTAAACCTGCATGCCTATTTAGCTCTCTGCTGCACGGTGTTGCTCGCTCTATGTGTGCATACTCTATGTAGAAAAAATAGGACAAAGCAGAGCGGCACCGTTGTTGCTGTAGATCTCTTTTCTTTTTCCATCACTATTACAAGATGGTCAATGCGGGGCGAGGAAGTGGGATGGACGGACGACGGCTGCCGTTCAACGGGTCCAGTTTATTTATTTAACACCCTATGACGGCGGGTTGGTTACCATACACTAATGTGTATGGCAACCAGGCACAATCACCACCCAGATTGTGGAAATGCACTCTGACTGCAAGAGCCAATCAAATAGGTGCTCACATAAGGTGAGCGTCTGTGATTGGCTGTTGTCGGTCAAAGCAATGAATATGCATGAAGCTTAATTGGGGTCCCCAGAGACAGCAGCGGGAGACTGGTAAGATATTGTAGCTATTGGTATCATTATTCTATTCTAACATTTTCCAGCATTGGGACAGACTATCAGGGCCATATTATCCATTAAGCACTCGTGGGTGGGTGCCTGGGGCAGCAGGTTGAGGGGGGGTGGCTCCAGCATTATTGCAAAAAAGAATTAAACACGTTTCTTTTCTCCCCCTCACCGGGCTAAGTAACAAAACTGGCGTATTTTTCTGGGGGGGTAGTGAGGGGAGTGCTAGGTGTCAGGGCTGAGCACAGGATGAGCGGTATACACTCTCTATACGGAGAATATACCTGATGTCGGGTGGAACAGGACCTGTGATTACGTCACACACATGTGACTCGGGTGGGCGGAGCCAAGTTTTGCCGGCAAGAAGAATTCTAATGTCAACATCCAGATGAGGAGGATCTGGGACTGAATGTACAAGATACATGGGAGGGTGTGCAGAGGACAAAGAGGGGGTTCTGCAGAGGACATGGAGGGGGTTGTGCAGAGGACATAGAGGGGGTGTGCAGAGGACATGGAGGAGGTTGCGCGAAGGACATGGAGGAGGATGCGCAGAGGACATGGAGGAGGGTGCGCAGAGGACATGGAGGAGGGTGCGCAGAGAACATGGAGGAGGGTGAGCAGAGGACATGAAGGGGGGTGCGCAGAGGACATTGAGGAGGGTGCGCAGAGGACATGGAGGAGGGTGCACAGAGGACATGGAGGAGGGTGCGCAGAGAACATGAAGGGGGGTGAGCAGAGGACATGGAGGAGTGTGTGCAGAGGACATGAAGGGGGGTGCGCAGAGGACATTGAGGAGAGTGCGCAAAGGACATTGAGGAGGGTGCGCAGAGGACTTGGAGGAGGGTGCACAAAGGACATGGAGGGGTGAGCACAGAGGACATGGAGGGGGTGCGCAGAGGACATGGAGGACGGTGTGCAGAGGTAATGGAGGGGGTCCGCAGAGGACATGGAGAGGGATGTGCAGAGGACTTGGAGGGGTGTGTGCAGAGGACATGGAGGGGGGTGCGCAGAGGACATGGAGGAGGGTGCAGAGGGCATGGGGAGGTGTGTAGAGGGCATGGGGGTTGTGCTGGCTGTGCAAAGAGCATGGAGGGGGGTACAGGCTGTGCAGAGGGCATGGGGGTGTAGGCTGTGCAGAGGAATGGAGGATGCAGGCTGTGGGCTGTAAGGGCCAGGGTGGTACTCTGTAGCCGGGCTGGTTAGCTCTTTGAGGAGGTCACGGTGGCAGTGACCCGGCTCCGTGGCCCTGGTCGTGCAGTCGAAAAGGTAGTATTTACAGGGGATGAATGTGATGCCACTTGTGGTATTCGGCCAGGGATGGCTGATGCTGCAGATTATGACCGCTGGGGCAGATGGTGCGGCAGCCGGGATGGTATCGCTCCCCACAGGAGGAGCGAGGCCCCAGGGATAGACAATCAGTCACTGGAAGATGATGGGGCAGTGATGATTTTGTGCGGGAGGGAGCAGGAAAGGCGCACCAATAACTGCAGGACACCAGGAATGCAGTCCGGTACCTTTTACTTGGTGATCAGGCAAGTATGACACAGCCGGGTGCTGTGCTCTCCCAGGAGGCAGCTTGGCCAGCCCTCAGTTGATTTGGGGCCACTACACCAAGACACCTTTCCATAAGCCTTTCTTGGTTGACTCTCTCCCACGCTGATCTTTCCTGCGTCTTCGTGGCTTACCACATCCCACAGCAGGTGGCTGTGGCCCTGTCGAGTGATGACCAGGCACGTCCTCTTACCCTCGTATAGCCACTGTGTCTGGATGGGTCCACGACTTCGGCCACCGGACTTTCAATCCGGAGGCCTCTGTTTTCCTAGCTAAGGCGTACATTCCTTCCACTATATCGGGGCCAGTCCCCTCTTGCAACCTAGTCCCTCCACTTGCCTCCAGCCGGCGGTGGCTTAGGTACGCCACGGGTGATTCCTCACTACTGTGCCCCATAGGACTCCTGTGGCGCCCCTGCGTCCAGGGGGCCACAGAAGGGAACTGCAGCCAGGCAGTTAGGACATAGTAAACACTACACCCTCACAGCCCACATCCCCACGCATAGAGAGGGTTCACATCCAGCTCTGAGGTCGGACACTATATGAGACCAGAAGGAGTGGTGGATGATGAGTGGGTTGGGCACACCAGAAGGTCAGGTGACTGACAGTATATAGAGAGGGGGAGGAGTGAAGGAAGTTAGTAGGCTGGAGTAGCTGAGAAGCAAAGACCAAGAGCAGAGTGAGCTGAGATAGAAAGGCTACAGAACAGCAGGAGGTTGAGCTGAAGCTGAGCAGGAGAGAGCCATGCTGCCTGGAAGTGCCTAAGCTGAGGAGCGCTGACCCGTACTGAGCCAATGCGAGCCAGATGGGGGGGAAAAGCCCATCCAAGATGCTGAAACCACCAGGAGTGTGAGAGAGCCGAGAGGGACGGTGTAACCCGGGGCCCTAGAATCACAGCTCAAGCAACCGACTGCAGGCGGGGTAGCCCTCATATATACTGGAAGGAACGCAGAGGAAGGAGCCTGGTAGTTTAATGCTGCAGACTACTGCAGGCTGGGCTACAGCAGAGTGTCAGCTCTGAAGGGGACCGACGATTCACCCGGTATCCCCAGATTCACTGACGGGGAGCTTTAGTTTCAAGCTGGAGTTCCTAACCCAAAGAACAGGCAGCACAGTGACACACTAGGACTAACAGAGCCCGAGTCACCGCTATACTGTTCAGCGTCCGCATACACCCGTGTAAGACGGAGAAAGAGAGTAATAGCCCGGAAAGGCACACTTAAAGACTGTGTGAGGGGTCACAAGGAGAGAGGAGCCTGGCTGCAGGAGGAAAGGGAACCCGGAAAGGGAGAATGCAAATGAATGTTAAGAACTGTGTAACAACTAACTTGTAAGCTGACTGAAGGAACTAAGTAAAGCTTTGGAAACCCTGCATTGTCTCCTGCCTGCTTCCATCTGCAGACCCTTTCTCCCATACAGGCTTGCACCAGGAAGATCTCAACCTGCAGAGCTACAGCCTGTCAGCACCAACGCTGAGGAGAGATCCCTGCAGCTGCAAAGTAAGTGTGCTCCACTACACCAAATAGACTTTAACTCCTTACTGCCCCGGGGGATACAGTTCTCCCCACTAGAACTATACCATCCCCGCTGCCATTCCATCACCCCCGGAGGTTCTGCGGCAGCCGCGGCCCCATCGCTGGCCGCATCAAGTGGGTGGCGTCACCCGTGACAATATCCCTTGTAAATATTCCCCTTTTATTGTGCTGAGCCAGGGACACGGTCCGGACCAGGCCACCAGTGACATCCCCAGCAGCAGATCGGTCCGGTACCGAGTACCCCACGTCCCTTGGGGCTCCACAACCTGGCGTCACGAACAGGATCTACCCGGTCCAAAAGAATTGGACCTTGTGCGCCAAAAGAACTGTTTCTGGACTTTTCCCGCCAAAATCTGACCCCAATGGCGGCCACCAGTGACATCCCCAGCAGCAGATCGGTCCGGTACCGAGTACCCCACGTCCCTTGGGGCTCCACAACCTGGCGTCACGAACAGGATCTACCCGGTCCAAAAGAATTGGACCTTGTGCGCCAAAAGAACTGTTTCTGGACTTTTCCCGCCAAAATCTGACCCCAATGGCGGCCACCAGGGACTAGCGCCATGTGCAGAGGGGGCGTTCCTAAGCCTCCCATCGTGGGCCGGTCCGGTCCAAGGCGCGAAAAGAAGGTCCCGCCCTGGCTCTCCTTAACTCCGGGAGAGCCAGCTGTCACTCTCAAAGAAGAGCCGCCGCCCCTAGACCCTCCTACCAAGAAGCTGGCGCAAACTGAGAAGGAAATCGTCATCAGGAGGGGGCGGAGCAGGCAACCGGAAGAGAAGCAGTCGCCATTCAGAGACACGAGGACGGAAGCGGAGGACGCAGCAACCAGCGCTCCACCCGGAAGACCACGCGTGATCCCGGAGGGCCCACAGAAAGATTTAGTGGAGGAACCCAGCCGAGGAGAGACCCCGTGTGACCGAGAGGAGATGGCTGAAGGAGGTGAAGAGGCCCCTATGTCCTAGACACCCGGAGGGGTGTACGGCGGCTGCCCCCAAGGATGACACGAGCCCAGGAGGAGAACAGGACCCGGATACAAATAGACATTGACCACTGCCAGGGCTATGAGGCCCAAGTCCAGCGACGACCCGGCTGGGTCGAAGAGCACGGACGTGCCGCAAGCGACGCCGAGGCCTATACGGCCATACTAGTTGATGTATCCACCCCGCCAGCTATCCTTAACCAGACATGGAAAGAAGCTGATCCACTCGGAGCTTTGCCAGAAGGATTTCTGAAGCTGCCGCAGATGTTGCCTTGGAAGCAAGCAAAAGAAAGAATAGAAACGCAGGATCTGCATCCAGAAGGAAAAGCATCCCAGATGATCCGGAAGATGGAGAAGAAGGATCAGGAGTAAGATCCGTGTCCTGTATCAACAAGTACAGATGAAGAAGCTGTAAGTGTGAATGTACATTGTTCCTTATTGCTCCCCCAACCTTACCTGAATGAATGCTAGCATTCCCCTGTCTGTCTTATGTGTCTCAAACTGAACATTTGCATCATGAACAATGACGTGATACGAACTTTCTTGTAAATAGTTAAGCACACTTGTGTGCTCCCCTTTGGTTTTAAGACCTGCTGCACGCGAGATTGTGCAAGTGACTGTTTTGAATCCAGAACTTTGAAGCTGCTTTTTGAGCATTTTTGCACTCTTTGAGAATTTTTGAAAGTTTTAGCACTTTTTGAAAAGAAGAGCGATTTTATACTTTTATACGAAGTAATGTCTTATAATGTCTTTTATAGAGAAAAGGGGTAATGACGAGTATATATATACCCATGCACTTATGTTTATAGTTAATGTAACGTTCCAAGAATCGTGCCTCCCGGAAGGGAAGAAACCAAGAATTCATAATGTTTACTGTTATATATAATATAAAAATGTTTTCAGGGTAACCAATGTCGAGTCGCGCGCGGACGCGCTGTTTAACTCCGGGAGAATGTGGCGCCCCTGCGTACAGGTGGCCACAAAGGGTACTGCAGCCAGGCAGTTAAGACATAGTAAACACTACACCCTCACAGCCCACATCCCCACGCATAGAGAGGGTTCACATCCAGCTCTGAGGTCGGACACTATATGAGACCAGAAGGAGTGGTGGATGATGAGTGGGTTGGGCACACCAGAAGGTCAGGTGACTGACAGTATATAGAGAGGGGGAGGAGTGAAGGAAGTTAGTAGGCTGAAGTAGCTGAGAAGCAAAGACCAAGAGCAGAGTGAGCTGAGATAGAAAGGCTACAGAACAGCAGGAGGTTGAGCTGAAGCTGAGCAGGAGAGAGCCATGCTGCCTGGAAGTGCCTAAGCTGAGGAGCGCTGACCCGTACTGAGCCAATGCGAGCCAGATGGGGGGGAAAAGCCCATCCAAGATGCTGAAACCACCAGGAGTGTGAGAGAGCCGAGAGGGACGGTGTAACCCGGGGCCCTAGAATTACAGCTCAAGCAACCAACTGCAGGCGGGGTAGCCCTCATATATACTGGAAGGAACGCAGAGGAAGGAGCCTGGTAGTTTAATGCTGTGGACTATTGCAGGCTGGGCTAGAGCAGAGTGTCGGCTCTGAAGGGGACCGACGATTTACCCGGTATCCCCAGATTCACCGACGGGGAGTTTCAGTTTCAAGCTGGAGTTCCTAACCAAAAAGGACAGGTAGCTCAGTGACGCACTAGGACTCACAGAAGCCCGAGTCACCGCCATACTGTCCAGCGTCCGCAACCACCCGTGTAAGACGGAGAGAGAGAGTATTAGCCCGGAAAGGCACACTAAGAGACTGTGTGAGGGGTCACAAGGAGAGATGAGCCTGGCTGCAGGAGGAAAGGGAACCCGGAGAGGGAGAATGTAACTGTGTACCAACTGCAACTGACTGTAAACTGTTTGCAAGAAAGAACTAAGTAAAGCTTTGGAAACCCTGCATTGTCTCCTGCCTGCTTCCATCTGCAGACCCTTCCTCCCCTACAGGCTTGCATCAGCACGATCTCAACCTGCAGAGCTACAGCCTGTCAGCACCAGCACAGGAGGAGAGATCCCTGCAGCTGCAAAGTAAGTGTGCTCCAACAGTCTCACACACAACAGACATTAACTCCTTACTGCCCCGGGGGATACAGTTCTCCCCACTAGAACTATACCATCCCGGCTGCCATTCCATCACCCCCGGAGGTTCTGCAGCAGCCGCGGCCCCATTACTGGCCGCACCAAGTGGGTGGCGTCACCCGTGACAATATCCTTGTAAATATTCCCCTTTTATTGTGCTGAGCCAGGGACACGGTCCGGACCAGGCCACCAGTGACATCCCCCAGCAGCAGATCGGTCCGGACCGAGTACCCCACGTCCCTTGGGGCTCCACACTCCTTCTCTCACTCCCTCAAGCTCCTCTTCCTCGCCTGATCTTCTCTCCTCTCTCATTTCTTCTCTCTTTTCTTCTCTCTCCACCCCCTCTACCTCTTCCCTTTTCTACCCTGAGGATGGGGCCCTCACTAGAAGAGGGTCCGCCCAGGATCCTCTGGCCTGGTGTCAGGATAGTGTTGGGTGCAGTGTCTGTGTTTTGGCTTTGTAAACCCTCTCACCTGAGAGCGGTGACCCCACACCTGTGAAGTAGGTGCGGCATCACTGTAGCGACCAATCCGCAGGGGTTCTACTGATGCAGGCTGTGCAGGTGGCATGGGTTATGCAGGCTGTGCAGAGGGCATGGAGGCGTGTGTGCAGTTTGCAGGCTGTTCAGGTAGCATAGGGGTGCAAGCTCTGCAGAGGGATGGAAGATGCAGGCTGTGCAGGTGGCATGGGGGTGCAAGGTGTGAGAGGGATGGAGCATGCAGGCTGTGCAGTGGGATGGAAGATGTGGGCTGTGCAGGGGGGCATTGAGGATGCAGGCTGCCCAGGGGAGCATGGAGGATGCAGGCTGTGCAGGGAGGCATGAAGGGTGCAGGCTGCGCAGGGGGGCATGGAAGTTGCAGGCTGCACAGGGGGGCATGAAGGTTGCAGGCTGTGCAGGGGGGCATGGAGGTTGCAGGCTGTGCAGAGGACAGGGGGGTGCGTGCAGGCTGTGCAGAGGGCATGAGGGGAGCAGGTTGTGCAAGGGAGATGGAGGGTGCAGGCTGTGAAAGAGGGGTGCAAAGGGCAGCAGGCTATGCAGGTAGATGGAATGTGCAGGGTGATAGAGCACCATAAAGTAGGTCAAGACTAGGGAGAAATTAAGTGCTCCATAGTGGAGCTGAAGATGCGAGTAACTTTTACATCTAGAGTGTGGAAGGGAATAGGGGTATTCACTCAGTATAAAAAGTGAGGTCACAGTATGGGAGGCAGTATACAAAAGTAAGCAGTGTTTGGACACAGTATGGGGGAAGCAGCATACAAGTGACAGCGTGAGGGATGGAGAGGGGCACGGAGGATGTGGACAGTGTGGAGGTCATGGTTCCTATCACAGGTATATTTTGTAGTTTGGACAGTGTATAAGCCATGGTTCATAGGGGGCAATTATTTGACAAATATTGTTCCTAAAGAAAGACAGTGGCCATAAGCTCAGGTTACACGCTTCAATGTCTCAGCGATCCGACCAACAATCCGACTTGACCTAGATCACAGGAATGTCGTTAATTGATCGCTAGTGAAATGTCACATGTGGCCCGCTGTGCCCTCTCTGTGGCCCCCCGTGTGCTCTCTGTGCTCTTTGTTTGTTCTCTCTGTGGTACCCCTATGTGCTCTCTTTGGCCCCCCTGTGCACTCTCTGTGGCTCCCCTGTGCGTTCTCTTCGCCCCCCGTGTGCTGTGCCCCTCATTTGTTATCTCTGTGGCCCCTCTGTTTGGTCTCTGTGGACCCTCTGTGGCTCTTTGCAACCCCTCTGTGTGATCTCTGTGCCCCTCCTGTAGCTCTCTCTAGCCCCCTGTGGTTGTCTGTGGCCCTACTGTAGCTCTCAATGGCCCCCCATGTGGCTTTATGTGGACCCCCTGTGGCTCCCTGTGGCCCTTCTTGCTGCTCTCTGTGGTCCCCTCTCTGTGGCCCCCTGTGCACACTCTCTGCCCCTTCTTGTTCTCTCTGTGCCCCCCCCCAGTGCACTGTGGTCCTCACTTGTTCTCTCTGTGACCCCTGTGCGCTCTGAGCCCCTCGTTTGCTCTTTCTGTTGCCCTTCTGTGGCACCCCTGTGGCACTCTGTGCTCCCACGTGTGCTCCCTGTGGCCCCCCTGTAGCTCTCTATGGCCCCCCTGTGGTTGTCTGTGGCCCACCATGGCTCTGTGTGCCATCTATGTTGCCACCCTGTGGCTCTCTGTGGCCCCCATGTGGCTCTCTGTGGCCCTCCTTGTGGCTTTCCGTGGCCCCACGTGGCTCTCTGTGCCATCTATGTGGCCCCCATGAGTGCTCTCTGTGGCCCCCCTATGGCTCTCTGTGGGCCCCCTGTGGCTTTTTGTGGCCCCCCATGGCACCCCTGTACATTCTCTATGTACCTGGCCACCTGTGCTTTGTCCCCGTGTGGTCTCTTAGCTCCGCCCCTTTGAGTCACATGACTAGGTCCTCCACTGCCAGTAATAGGATTGCTGAGCTCCTCCTGTACTGGTCACATGACAGTGACACCATCACAGGTCCTTCAGCTCTTTATGGAGGCACAGGACTCCCAGCAATGGACCCGGACCTGGGGGTGAGTATCAGCATGCAGTCGGCATATTGGCACTTGGGTGTGCCAATATGGCAGTGTGGGGCCCCGCAACGAGTGCGTCACAAGAGGGTATTGCAGCCATAACTGCAGCCGCAATATCCTCTGACTCAGCAATGATCCAGTTAACTTTGAGATCCAACCCAACATGCAACACCTAGAACAGAGGGCCAATCCTAGGTCCTGGGGGGTGGAGTGTTAGGGTAGTGGAGTAAAACACAATAATCTAGACAGAAGAGAATAGTCTAGAACTCGGAGAAGAAGGGTCTAAGACAAGAGCTTGGAGAGGAGCGGGGGTTCCACACCCGGTGCGGGCCCCTGGGCCGTCACCGGTCGGGTGTCAGCACCTGAGGCCTTAACTACCGGGAATGGGCATTTCTACACGGGTTCCCAAAAGACTCCCGTGCCCACAACTCACAGTCGGTTCACTGGTACCGAAGCTGGCAGCAGTTCACCTCTGCCACGCGAACCAGAAGAGTGGAGGACCAGCTTTACAGGAGCACCCCACCACCAGCTAGTTTCCAGTCGTCTAACCAGCTGTGTACCCACTGAGGGATCCAAGGCTCCCCAAAGAATCCAGAACGTACATCATGGATAGGGCATTGAAGCAGCCTCCCCGTACCCAACCTGGTATTCCTGGGCGACGCTGGCAACAAACAAGTTAGGTAGAATGGATCTTGCGGATCTCTGAGGGACACTATCACTGCTGAGTCCACCCGGTCTACTACTCAACCACTGTATACCATGTACTGCTTGCTGGTTACAGTAAAGAACCGTTATAGAGACTTTCGGTGTCTGTGTTTTCTTATGAACTGTCCGTCCGCACAACAAGGTAACCGCAGCTGCCGCACAACATCTTGAGCAGCTCCAGCCTCCGGGGATCACCGCTCAGCCTGTGGGGAGCGTAACATCTTGCTGCTGTCCATCCCCCGGAGGTTTCGCAGCGTCGGTAGCCCTTACCGAATCTACTCATAGGTGGCGTCACGAATAAATTAAAACCCCTTTAATCTGTTCCACCAAGACGTCTTCAAACACTTTTGATCTGCACTACACCGGGCCCCACTACCGGCAGGCGCGGTCCACCCGTGACAAGGAGGAAGGAAGCATCGCCTGTATCAACCGGAGTCAGCTGGCCACGGTGAGTCAGAAAATGGCGTCACGAACAAGATACGAGCAGGCCCGTTACCCAACGGGTATATTGTGCTTAAACTGGACTTTATTGTCTACAATTTGGACTTTGTTCGTCCCTAAAAGAACTTTCCCGCCTTTTCACCATTGGGCCAAGATGGCGCCCAAGATGGCGTTCCCGCCACAAGAAGCCGCCACGTGCAAGCCCAGGAGTGAGTCAACCCCCCCTCATCGTGGGAGGGCTAAAGACAAAAGGCGCCAAACTCTTTGTCCGCCCTGATTGCTCGAATCAACCATGGGGGCGGACCCCAAAGACTTTTCCCACGACTGGACTACAAAAGCCCACAGGAAATGGGAGTGTCAGACAGACTTCTTCACCAGCTCTACCAGAACGTTTACCGGTTGAACGGGTGTGGTTTCCCTCCATGAAGAGAATGGCCAGCACGAGACTCCAAGACCTGATGCGGGAGGTCGAGGCGGAGGCCAGAGCAGCCATAGGCCAACCGGGTCCGGATCCTGCCCTTACCGTAGACGGCAGCCCCGACTTCTGGCTAGAGGCTCTGCAAGACCTCCGGGTGCGACTACTTGAGACAGTGGAATGGACGATTCGCAGCTGGAGCGCGACCCTAGGCAGAAGACTCCATCATGCGATGCAGCAGAGCCGACCGGGTACAGCTTCTCCAAGCCCAGACGACATCGCCAGCTTTTCAACAGCCTCATCGTCGCCCACCACCTGTCCTGCTTCGTCACCGGAGCCCATAGACTGTGTCATCCCAGTGAGAGTGACCCCTCGACCCGTTCCAGCGGACGAAACCGCAGCCGACCCCGTTCCAGAGCCGGAGCTTCCAATATGCTCCCACGAAGAAGCTGACACCTACCTGGTTCCACCTGCGGAACCCGCGACTAGTTTCCACACTACCGAGACTGTCGCCTGTTTCTCCCCTGAACCGGAGGCCTCCTCTGCAAATACAGAGGCCTACCTGGTGACCGGGATTGAAACACCACTTCCCGCTGCTACTGAAGAAGAGGCAGGCAGCCTGGAAGTCCTGCACAACGACCCCGAGGAGAACCTTGCAGCACAGCCACCCACCGACGCAGAGGATTCCATCCCATCGTCTTCATCAGCCGAGCAGCCCGACGTAGTCATCGAAGGAGAGGTCGAGGAGGATGACGAGGAGATCTACAGTTCACCTGAGGATCTCTACACCGGGTTCGCCTGGGGAGACACAAGGAACCCTTCTGCCGGGCGATCAGCTCGGGTGCACTGGTCGGGTGCAGCCGCAACAGCATCTTCTCCGGTTCTGTTGAACCGGGCTCCACTCCAGACTGCCCACCAAGTTCGAGCAGTTCAACAACCAGCACGCCGTAGTGACTTTATCCACACGCCGCACCACTCCGACGAAGAGGTACGTCGTATCCGGAGAGACGAGTGGCACAATCGACTGCAAGCTAACATGCAGGCTCGCGCCGAGGCCCGCCGCCAATCTCCATTACCTGAACAATTCCGTAAAACCGGGCGGGTAAGCACCTTCAACTTATCCACCGGGTGGGGATTCGTAAGGGAGGAGGTGTGTGAGTACTGAAGTGTTTGTGGGGCGTCGTGATGTGGAATCGCACCTGCCGTGAGGTCATCCAAACCGAGACTTGTATAGAGGGGACATTGTAACCTATGAGCGACATGTATGCTGTGACGGGTGGTTCGCTATACGAGTCCGGAACCCTGCCCTCCATAAGTGACTGTTGTTGTTTGAACTCTGCTATTAAACGAGACTTCTTCCTGTTTGCACCGTAACACCGCGACTTGGCGGCTACAGCCTGAACTTTTATTCTAAGGACAGCCAACCGCCCGCCGGGTCCGTGCAATGTGTTAACCTGTTTATTTACCTCACTTTTATGCATACATGACTTGTCATTAATAAAAGTGTATTACCTGTTATAAAAAAAAAAAAAAAAACCTCTGTAACGTGAGTAGTGTGACGCTTGGGGACAAGCGTATTCAACCAAGGGGGAGTGTGGCGCCCCGCAACGAGTGCGTCACAAGAGGGTATTGCAGCCATAACTGCAGCCGCAATATCCTCTGACTCAGCAATGATCCAGTTAACTTTGAGATCCAACCCAACATGCAACACCTAGAACAGAGGGCCAATCCTAGGTCCTGGTGGGTGGAGTGTTAGGGTAGTGGAGTAAAACACAATAATCTAGACAGAGGAGAATAGTCTAGAACTCGGAGAAGAAGGGTCTAAGACTAGAGCTTGGAGAGGAGCGGGGGCTCCGCACCCCGTGCGGGCCCCTGGGCCGTCACCGGTCGGGTGTCAGCACCTGAGGCCTTAACTACCGGGAATGGGCATTTCTACACGGGTTCCCAAAAGACTCCCGTGCCCACAACTCACAGTCGGTTCACTGGTACCGAAGCTGGCAGCAGTTCACCTCTGCCACGCGAACCAGTAGAGTGGAGGACCAGCTTCACAGGAGCACCCCACCACCAGCCAGTTTCCAGTCGTCTAACCAGCGGTGTACCCACTGAGGGATCCAAGGCTCCCCAAAGAATCCAGAACGTACATCATGGATAGGGCATTGAAGCAGCCTCCCCGTACCCGACCTGGTATTCCTGGGCGACGCTGGCAACAAACAAGTTAGGTAGAATGGAGGAACACTTGCGGATCTCTGAGGGACACTATCACTGCTGAGTCCACCCGGTCTACTACTCAACCACTGTATACCATGTACTGCTTGCTGGTTACAGTAAAGAACCGTTATAGAGACTTTCGGTGTCTGTGTTTCCTTATGAACTGTCCGTCCGCACAACAAGGTAACCGCAGCTGCCGCACAACATCTTGAGCAGCTCCAGCCTCCGGGGATCACCGCTCAGCCTGTGGGGAGCGTAACATCTTGCTGCTGTCCATCCCCCGGAGGTTTCGCAGCGTCGGTAGCCCTTACCGAATCTACTCATAGGTGGCGTCACGAATAAATTAAAACCCCTTTAATCTATTCCACCAAGACGTCTTCAAACACTTTTGATCTGCACTACACCGGGCCCCACTACCGGCAGGCGCGGTCCACCCGTGACAAGGAGGAAGGAAGCATCGCCTGTATCAACCGGAGTCAGCTGGCCACGGTGAGTCAGCGGCCATTTTTTTTTTCTGTTTCAGTTGGACCAATCCGGCGCCGGTCACATAGACCAATCAGAGAAAGAAGAAAACGGTACATCCAAGGCAATTATGTAAGTAGATTTGATCATTTGCTCAGCAGATACATACATTACATGTATGCAGGAAAACCAAACTTAATATAATAAACACCTAACAGATAGTATACAGAGCAGGACAAAACACATCCCTCATCTCCAGCACAGACAACAGAGGGGAGGAACAGAACACCAGCTTGGATAGGTGTGGATATTTAAATAACACTTATACAGCAGCCGGACTATTCCTCTGTGAAAGTAATGGAGCTGAGCTAATGCAACAGCTGTCTGCAGGGTGTGAAGATGCTTATAGCAAGGAAACTACAAATGGTACAATAATAATTTTACATGTTTTTAAAAGGTGTGCCCAGGCCCTATTCAAAGGTACTATTAGTATTATCTCAATCGCAAGGGACGGGGCACTCGGACATTCCGGGGCAATAGTCTATAGTTTACGGTGGCGTCCTGAGAAGCTGTAGCCCTGACCAGACATTTGAACAAGGGGATATTTACAGGGAATGCTAGAGTTTTTGTTGTGACGCTATCTGAGGTTTCTGGTCAGGGATGACCATCGCTGCATATAGTAGTCCCCAGGGAGTAGATGGTCAAGCAGCTCAATCAGAAGGAGCGGGCCCCTGGGGTGTAGTGGTGGTGAAGTGATGATGATGGTTGTAGTAGATGAAGGTGCTGGGGCTGCAGAGAGGTACAGGAAGGACCAGACACACACAGGTTCTTGCCATTCCTACCATTTTACTTGGTTCTGCAGCAGACACAAGCCAAGTCCCCTCTGCTGTGACACAGGGAATATGGCCTTCCTTGCTGACCTTTTCTTCCTGACACTGCTACCCCTTGTCCTCCTCCTCATGTCCTGTGTTTGCCAGTTCCGGCAGGAAGGTGCCTGCGGATTCTCTGAGCGACTGCCTTGCAAGTCCTCTTGACCCAATCTAGTTTCTTAGCCTTGGGAGGGTCCACTATGGTAGTCACCATACATAAAGCCTGGTGGCCTCCAGTTTCTTGGCTGGTCCTGAAGATATCCAGGTCGAATTGGGGCTCGTATCACTGCTTCAGCTAGTTCCTCTGCCTGACCTGGATGGCCAGCAGCAGATTCGGGTCCTTGGGAACTAGGACCAGACTACACTTCACGTGTCTGTACTCTTCACTAGCTCCCAGGTCCCCTAGAAATCTCTCCTCTCTTTCCTTCCACCCCTAACCTAGCTCCTCCCTCCAGCCAGTAGATGGGGACTGCTCTGAATGTGAGTCTCCTCAATCCAGCATCTCCCTGGCCTGGAGTTTGGTTAATGTTGGGTGTGTGTTGGGGGTCTCAGCAAAGCTTTCCTTTGTTACCTATGCACATGATGCCACACCTGTTGGATAGGTGCAGTTCCATAGTGGCAACTGAACCGCAGGGGCGCCACAGTATTGTATGAGACTGTGTGTAATTTAATTTTAGAGTGTATTACGCCTACTGTATTATAGTGATAAGAAATGGTATGTAGTATGTATGTTGCACTAATTGTAGGTATGGTAGGGTGCAGATATAGTAAAGCTAGTTGTGAGCACATAGTATAGTTCAGTAAACTGTAAGGAAGAGATTAGACTGTTATGTAGATGAAAGGTTAATTCCAACAGAGACTATGGCAAGAATCAAAAGGGTTAAATCTGGCCAGTATAATTAGAGTGTATGGACCACATGAGAAGACAGAGACAAGCTTGTGGGCCTGGTATGTCAGCTCCTGGGGAATAGGACGCTTAAGGTACCGCTACACGGCACGACGTTGGAACGATGTCGGCAACGATCTCGAGGGCGTGCGGTCATTGCAGACATCATTTTGACATCGTTGGTGAGATCTCACACGCCTAGATATCGTGGACAACTCACCAACGATGTTGTGAGCAGGTATCGTTTGCAAACCCCGCAAAGGATCCCTGCTCATTGCTGTGAATGGGCGAAGTTGTAAATAACAACGTTATCATGGTGTCACACACAACGATATACCAGGTTAGCTGATCGAGGATCGTGTGGTTTGAGAACATGTGAGTTATCACTACAACTTGGCAGAGTCACGCGTTTCGAGGTCGCAACGATGTCTATGGAACAACTCCAAACCCATGACGTATCAGCGACATCGTTAACGATGTTGTGCCGTGTAACGGGGCCTTTAGAATCCCAGTGTGAGGACTTCCAATGTCTGGAGTGTAAGGCTCGGGGCTGGTGTTAGGAGAGCACCCGAAACCCCCTTCCGTACAGGGGAAGTGACAAGAAGTCGCTGGTATGAGAGTCAGGAGCCTGAAGCTGCAGAGAGACTGACATGGAGATTCCTAAAACGGCAAGCAGGAATAGTCCAGGAGGTGAGAAAAGACAATGCATGTCCACTGTGTCATCATGACCTTTGTTGATGGAAGATGTTATGCCTCATATAATGTGGAGATATATGATGAAGCAGGAATGTTAAGTTATTGTTGAAGAGAAGTGTGTGATGTCAGCTGAATTATGTGCGACTTCTACCAAAGAGAGAGTTGCAGCCTACAAGTGGCCAAAGAAACTGAGACAGCGGAGTCTACTGGCGCATGTGTGAGTACCGCGCATTACAAGATCCCAAAAATCATCCCTCGCACTGAGGAGCCGGCCGGGGCATGTGCCGCAAAACCAGGGGTGCACTGCAGCCGGGATCCTGACTCGCCCGTGACTATCAAAGTCTCGTAGGCCAGTCCCTTAACAGTATCATACTGAAAAATGACCTGACAGAGTCCCTTTAACATTAGTTAGAGTGCAATACAAGATTTTCTCTCACCCAGTTGTGTCTGAGCCCTTAGAAAGTCCTTCAAATTGAGTTGAAATTTCATCCTTGATCTCCATCATATTGTCCCTTTCGGAGACTTGCATAGCTGAGTATCACGACGGTCGCCACACCACTTGCCAAGCTAATTTTTGACTTTCGACTTTCGACACCACTGACTTCATTACATTATAATGACATTCCTGCCGGCAATAATACTTGTTAGCTTTATTGTGAACTCTAGAATATAATATGCCAATCACAAGTTCATTTCCAAGTCCTTTCATTAAATTGGTCCATGACTGCATCTCGCACATTTACAGGAGGACGCTCGGCAGTCCCTTTTGCCCGGTGCCAAATGTTCCATTAAGTTAATTTGCAAGAAGACGAAGCGTAATAATAATCCAGTGCAGGAATGTGAGTCTGTAACTCACAGGAACCCCACCGGCTGCATACGTCTCTGACATTGAAGCGGCCAATGTGTAATGTCAGATTAAGATCTACCGTGCTCCAGTTTCATTCCAGAAAGCTCCAAGACGTCAATGTTACCAGCGGGCCCCGAGGAGCCGTATAGCGGAGCTTTATTTGTTTGCCTTTGCAGTATATTCGCAAAGGAAGAGTTTAATATTACTGAGCGCAATCCCCGAGGCTCCCGATAATCCCCGCATTGTTTTATCAAGCAATTAGCTGCTCTTGATTTGACAGCATGAGTCAGGAGGATGTAAGTGTGCAAATAGGAAAAAGTCAAAATTAGCAAGAAAGGGCCACAAGGCCTAGAATTGACCAAGAACAAGAAATAAAGCAAACATTGAGAAGACACCATTGGAGTAGGATAGTTTATAGTTTGGATACATTTAGGAGGTTTGGTTTGGGGTCTGAATTTCTTTAGACCATGGGTGGAGAACCTCAGGCCCATGGGCCGCATACGGCCCTCGATTACCTTTTCAGCCACTTAGCAGATTCCTGGTGACCGCAGTGCTCAGGCTGGCAGACGCATTTTGCCGACTGTCTTCCATTTAAATCCAGCTCCCCAGGGATCTCTATGCCCCAATCTCAGCCTCCCCATTGATGTATATGCCCCCAGCCTCCACAGTGATCTCTATGCCCCCAGCCTCAACCTTCCCAGTGACATATATGCCCCAGCCTCTCCTGTGATGTCTATGGCTCAGTCTCAGCCTCCCCAGTGACATATATGCCCTCAGACTCTCCATTGATCTCTATGCCCTCAGCCTCTATGCCCCAGCCTCTCAAATGATCTCTATGCCACCAGCTTCATCCGCCCCAGTGACATATATGCCCTAGCCTCTCCTGTGATATTTATGCCCCAGCCTCAGCCTCTCTTGTGATGTCATTACCCCTGCCCCAGCCTTCCCAGTGATGTATATGTCCCCAGCCTCTGCTGTGATGTCTGTGCCCCAGCCTCAGCCCCCTAGTGATGTATATACCCAAGCCTCAGCCACCCCAGTGCTGTATATGCCCCCAGCCTCTACCTCCTTAGTGATGTATATGCCCCCAGCCTCTACCTCCTTAGTGATGTATATGCCCCCAGCCTCAGCCTTCCCAGTGATGTATATGCTCCCAGCCTCAGCCTCCCCAGTGAAGTATATGCCCCCTGCCTCAGCCTCACTGGTGATGTATATACCCCAGCCTCAGCCTCCCCAGCGCTGTATATGCCCCAGCCTCAGCCTCCCCAGTGAAGTATATGCCCAAGCGTCAGCCTCCCCAGTGATGTATATGTCCCAGCCTCCCAGTGCTGTATATGCCCCCAGCCTCTACCTCCCTAGTGATGTATATGCCTCAGCCTCTCCAGTGAAGCATATGCTCCCAGCCTCAGCCTCCCCATTGAAGTATATGCCCCCAGCCTCAGCCTCCCCAGTGCTGTATATGCCCCCAACCTCAGCCTTCCCAGTGATGTATATGCCCCAGCCTCAGCCTCCATAGTGAGGTATACACCCCAGCCTCAGCCTACCCAGTGCTTTATATGCCCCCAGCGTCTACCTGTCTAGTGATGTATATGGCCTCAGCCCCAGCCTCCCTAGTGATGTATATGCCTGCAGCCTCTCCTGTGATGTCTATGACTCTGGCAAACCAGGAAAAACAATTGAGAAGCAACATGTTCAATATCACCTAACTTCAGGGCTGCACCACAGAGAAGGAGCCAAATGCCCCCCCCCCCTCCCACCCGGCAGGAGAAGGCTCCCTACCGCTGCTATAGAGCATCTTTTTATGTGTCCAAACAACATCACAATGTAAACTTTCAGAACTTTAATGGCGAATGTTAACAGGACCATGGGCATGAGGAATATGTTGGGTCTGATTTAATAAGCCACTTGTGCCAAAAATATGGCAGAATTGTGATTCCAGGTGCCAAACGTGTGCAGAAATTTCACCCAAAATGATCACAACTTTATAGACAAAAGTAAACCAATGATCATAGGCCATAAACGTAGACCCAGGTTCATCAATTGGGGTTTTTTACGTGACTTTTCTTTTCTTTCTTGCAGTGTCCATTGTCATTTTCTGCACCAAATTCTTCAATATGATGGTTCTTCCTGAAAAAAAAAAGTGCAGACAATGATACATTAGGGTAAAAAAAAAGAATTGTGTTCCTTATCATCCTATGGCAGCATAGACATTACTGCGCTGCTGTAGGACTGCAGGAAGTGAACATTTCAGGTGAGCAAAATGTTAGACTATTTTGCTCAAAATTCATCAACCCTCATGGGCCAATTTGGTGCAAAAATTGCAATGACAAATATGTGTCTAAAAGTCATTGAGGATTCAGTAAACCAGCGCCAAAGTATTCGGACTGGATAAAGCTGTGGGATTCTGGCACAACAGGCGGGCGAGTATAGAAGTCAATCAAACTAAGGCAAATTCTTCATAGTGGCAAATGTAGACACGGCACTCTACATTTCATGAATGGACCCTGTTGTGCAGGAACATAAAAGGTCTCTCAATCTCCAAGTAAATCTTTAATAAAATCTGACAATGCAAATGTTTTGGATGACGGCCAGCAATATGTTGTACTGCACATGCACGTAACTGACCTAAATAATCCATTGGAGACGAGCCATAAGGGACGAGATCCCTTATATTATATATAGTCAGACCTCTCCCATCATCATCCATCTGGAGTGTTTTAAAACCCTGATAAAGTAAAGCTTTTCTTCTATTTTTTGTCATACATTGTAGTGCTATCGGAGACCTGGAGGAGCGGGGGGGGGGGTTGGGGTGCTATCGGAGAACTGGAGGAGGGGGGGTGGGGGCGGGTGCTAGCGGAGAACTGGAGAAGCGGTGGGGGTGTTAGTGGAGAACTGGAGGAGCAGGGGGGGTGCTATCGGAGAACTGGAGGAGCAGGGGGGGTGCTATCGGAGAACTGGAGGAGCAGGGGGGGTGCTATCGGAGAACTGGAGGAGCGGGGGGGGGCGGGGATGAGTTTGTTGCTCGCTCACCCGGCTGTCCGTCGCGGCTGCTATTCTTCCAGCAGCTGCGGCCGCAAAGTGAAGCCAGCCGGCCCATTTCGGCAGGGGGCCGGCCCTAAATGAAGGACATACCACCAGCCTGGGGGGCACTTGTCCCCCTGATACCTAGACCAGTCCACCCCTGTTCCCAGATGCTCCCGGATGCTCCCGATCCGGTGCAATCCGGCGCCCCCTTACATGGGGGTCTATGGCGCCAGATCGCACCAGAGCCGTACCCGGGAGCCGGACGCCGGGTGCTGAAGCTCAGTGCCGGCCGGCGCTGAACTTCAGCACCACCAGCTGTCCCCTGCTGAAAGTTCAGGACCATAGCTAGCTCCCCGCTAGCCGCGATCTTGAATTATATGCAGCTCTAAATGAGCCTTCCGGCTGCACACTGGACCGGAGAGCATAATTGGCCCTCCGGGTCTGTGTCCAGATCCGGTCCGGAGCTGTCAGGTTCACCCATGACAGCCCCGGATTGGATTGTGCTGCAGTGTGAAGCCGGCCTAAGGTGGTAGAAAATTGAGCTCACAATATATTGTTCTCATAGCTTTGCTGTATATACCATGATAAAGTCAGCAAACAAGGAAATGAAAAACGACAGTGCCCCACAAGTTGGTGTTGCTATTGAATCTTCATCTTTATTCTGCCACCCCTGAGACATTTCGATCTGTCAAGATCTTTCTCAAGCACAATACACAGTGTACAGAACCCCCCCTATATAGTGTAAACCCAACACCTTAATTATGCACAACCAATCACAGATATCAAAACATAATAACCATTAAATATCCCATATACATATGTTTCAAATACCCCAAGGAATCTTATATGGATAAGCACATTACCCCATCCCAATCATTACAGATCGATCCCCCATCTGGCTCTCCGTAGTGTAAGATCGGGTCCACAGCATCCATAGAGCAAAACAAATGACTTGACCAATCTTAATAGGTAGTCTTGGCAATCCTCAAACGTGTCATTCTCAAGGACCGCCCCTTCGCATGCGGCAACCAATGGGATGCCGTTATCCAATGCGCTGGTGTCGGCGTTTCTCTGTCATTGATCACAAAACTCCACATAGTGCGCATGCGTCGGTTTCCTAACATTATTGGACTGCGCAATCTCATGACCGCAGCATCAGCAAATCAATCTTCAATGCGGTCTTGCCCCACGGCACTGCGCATTCCACTTACGCTATTTGAGTAGTGGAACATGTTCTGTCCCCTTCTGATGACTGCAAATCCCAAGTGCTCTAATCAGCAGTCCCTTAGATAATTGTATACTTGTACTTACATCACCAAACGATGGACAGACAGTGTCAACTCGATAATCACTGCAGCTGTAGAAAGACCATGAGAAACGCTGTAGTTTTCTTCAAAATCTTGTATTAGTTACAATGGAACGATAGGCGAAAAGGAATAATCTGTACAGGGGTTGCAGACATGTGTCTTCACTAAACTAAACTGGTGAAGAAGGGAGGGGCATCCTGTACAGAGACAAACTAAAGGAGGGAGGTTGGGACAAACTTCATGCACAGTATAATCTACCTAGCAACAGTAAGAGAATTTTTTGATTGGACTTAAAATACACAATACATTAGATAGAGAAAAACATATACCGAATATACTCGTGTATAAGCCAACCCGTGTATAAGCCGACCCCCCTACTTTTGCCCCAAAAATCTGGAAAAACCTATTGACTCGTGTATAAGCCGAGGGTGGACCTCAGCACAGGTATACAGCCCCCAGCAGTGTGGTATACAGGCCCCCCCCCTGTGGTATACAGGCCTCCCCAGTGGTAGTATACAGCAGCCCCAGTGGTAGTATGTAGCATCCCCAGCAGCCCCAGTGGTAGTATACAGCAGCCCCAGTGGTAGTATACAGCAGCCCCAGTGGTAGTAGATAGGAGCCCCAGCAGCCCCAGTGGTAGTATACAGCAGCCCCAGTGGTAGTATACAGCAGCAGCCCCAGTAGTATACAGCCCCAGTGGTAGTATACAGGCAGCCCCAGTAGTATACCGGCAGCCCCAGTAGTATATACAGCCCCAGTGGTAGTATACAGCAGCCCCAGTGGTAGTATACAGCAGCCCCAGTGGTAGTATACAGCAGCAGCCCCAGTAGTATATACAGCCCCAGTGGTAGTATACAGGCAGCCCCAGTAGTATATACAGCCCCAGTGGTAGTATACAGGCAGCCCCAGTAGTATACAGGCAGCCCCAGTAGTATATACAGCCCCAGTGGTAGTATACAGGCAGCCCCAGTAGTATACAGGCAGCCCCAGTAGTATATACAGCCCCAGAGGTATATACAGCAGCCCCAGTAGTATACAGGCAGCCCCAGTAGTATATACAGCCCCAGTGGTAGTATACAGGCAGCCCCAGTAGTATATACAGCCCCAGTGGTGTATACAGCCCCAGTGGTAGTATATTGCAGCCCCAGTGGTGTATACAGCCCCAGTGGTAGTATATTGCAGCCCCAGCGGTAGTATACAGCAGTCCCCGTAATTCAGGGCCCTCCCAGCCTGACTCCGGTCACCTGTAAAGGAAACTATACTTATCACAGTGCCGCTGTCCGCGCCCGCTCGCAGCTGCCGACCGCGATCCTCCATCTTGCGTCTTCTTCCTGTTTCCTGTGCTCGTCGCAGGGAATGACATCATTGCCCGCGACGAGCACAGAAACAGGAAGAAGACGCAAGATGGAGGATCGCGGTCGGCAGCTGCGAGCGGGCGCGGACAGCGGGCGCGGACAGCGGCACTGTGATAAGTATAGTTTCCTTTACAGGTGACCGGAGTCAGGCTGGGAGGGCCCTGGATTACGGGGGCTGCTGTATACCGATGTATACATCGGTATGTACCGATGTATACATCGGTATACAGCACTGACTCGCGTATAAGCCGAGGGGGGTACTTTTCAGCCCAATTTTTGGGCTGAAAAACTCGGCTTATACGCGAGTATATACGGTAACAGGTTGTTCCCATTCATGGGACACAACAGAGCACCACTTACACATATCCCTATTCACAACGCTAAATCTAAATTTCCCATATCTACACACTATATAAGCAGAGATATACATACTACAATCATATATGATGATTAAAAACATCAAATCTCATCCTTCTTCTCCACTCGCTTCCTCAAGCTCAACATGGACAAAACCGAGTTCATCGTCATCCCCCCAGCTGCTCCTCCTCCCTACCCAACCTCTCCATCACTGTCAACGACTGCTCACTCTCACCCGTCCCCCATGCCAAGCGCCTCGGGGTAAACCTCGACTCTTCCCTCTCCTTCAAGCCCCACATCCAAGCCCTTGCCACCGCCTGCCGACTCCAGCTCAAAAACATTACCCGAATCTGCTCCTTCGTTAAACATGACACTACCAAAACACTTGTCCATGCCCTCATCATCTCCCGCCTCCACTACTGCAACCTCCTGCTCACTGGTCTACCCGCTACCTCCCTTGCACCCTTCCGAACCATCCTCAGTTCCTCTGCCCGACTCATCCACCTGTCCCCTGCTACTCCCCCGTCTCCCCCCCTCTGCCGAGCCCTTAACTGGCTCCCTACTTCCCAGAGATCTCAGTTCAAAACCCTAATCCTGACATACAAAGCCATCCACAACCTGTCCCCTCCTTACGTCTCTGACTTGGTGTCCCGATACCTACCCTCACACAATCTGCGCTCCTCTCAAGAACTCCTCCTCCTCTCCCCCCGAATCTCCACCTCCCACAACTGCATACAAGACTTCTCTCGTGCATCCGCCATACTCTGGAACTCTCTCCCCCACCACATCAGACACTCCCTTACCCTGGGAACCTTCAAGAAAAACCTGAAGACCCACCTCTTCCTTCAAGCCTACAACCCACACTGAGACCTATCCACTACACCACCTCACCCCCACCTCTCCCCCTTCTACTGTCTCCCACCCATCCCCTATAGACTGTGAGCTCTTGTGGACAGGATCTCTGCCCTAATGTACCTGTATGATTCAATTGTTGTGATTTTTATGTTCTTGTTCTAGTCCTTGTTCTGCCCTTACACATGTATAGCGCCATGGAACCAATGGCGCTATATACCGTATATACTCGTGTATAAGCCGACCCGTGTATAAGCCGACCCCCCTACTTTTGCCCCCAAAATCTGGGAAAACCTATTGACTCGTGTATAAGTCGAGGGTGGACCCCAGCACAGGTATACAGCCCCCAGCAGTGTGGTATACAGGCCCCCCCAGTGGTATACAGGCCTCCCCAGTGGTAGTATACAGCAGCCCCAGAGGTATATACAGCAGCCCCAGAGGTAGTATACAGCAGCCCCAGAGGTAGTATACAGCAGCCCCAGTGGTAGTATACACGCAGCCCCATAGGTATATACAGCAGCCCCAGTGGTAGTATACATGCAGCCCCATAGGTATATACAGCAGCCCCAGTGGTAGTATACACGCAGCCCCATAGGTATATAGGCCCCCCTATCAGTATCCAGGGCCCCCCCTTGCTCCGCAAACCTGTAAAGGAAAATCATTATACTTATCACTGTCCCGCTGCCGCTGTCCCGCCGCCGCCATCGCGCTCCTCCGGCTTCATCCGTCTTCTTCCGACTTCCTCCTCTGGGCAGACAATTGCCTGTGCCGACCACAGGAAGCCGGAAGAAGACGGATGAAGCCAGAGGAGCGCGATGGCGGCGGTGGGACAGTGATAAGTATAATGATTTTCCTTTACAGGTTTGCGGAGCAAGGGGGGGGGCCCTGGATACTGATAGGGGGGCCTGTATACCTATGGGGCGGGCGGCCTGTATACCAATATACCGATGACTCGCGTATAAGCCGAGGGGGGGACTTTTCAGCCCAATTTTTGGGCTGAAAAACTTGGCTTATACGTGAGTATATACGGTAAATATATAATAATAATAATCAAATGAAGTTAAACAATGTGATCCCATAAACATAATGGGGTTTTTTTTTAGGGGGGGGATACACATTTTCAACTTTGTAAGCCATCAGTTATCCCCCCCTTATCGGAACATTCTGGATAATCCCACCAGTAACCGTTTTAGGAAAAAATCCTTCACGAAAAAACTCCTTTATGGAAAAAAATCCCTTAATAATAATTACAGGAGAACTATAAATGAATGGAAATAGTGTGGGCTACTCCAAACTGCTCTCCCTCTTAGGCTACTTTCACACTACGATTTTGCTAAATCCGATGCTGTCCGATGAAAATCACGATTGTGTCCCACTTGTTGTTGAGTCTTCACAAAAAAATTAGAATTTATATCTTTATGTTCGAAGCCTGAAATGTGGCAAAAGGTTGAAAAGTTCACGGGGCCAAATACTTTCACAACACACTGTATATACAAGAATATAACTAATATAATACTGCCCCCTACGTACAAGAATATAACTACTATAATACTGAAAATAAGCAAAAAGAGCCAGCTCCACCAGGAAAAAAAACTTGAAATAAAAAATGTGCAATGCACATATTCCCTCCAAGCTTTATAATGTAAATATTTGAGGTTTTGGTAAAAAAAAAAAGTTAAATCCTTCTGAGCCACTCTGCCACATCAATATGAAAAAGAAATTGGCGGTTTTGGTGCACTCAAGGAGGAGACAATAGAGGGATAGTGATACTTTCCTTTATTTAGCATGAACAAGGTCAACAACAACGTCAGTGGTAGGTGTGCTGAGCCTGAGGTGGCTCCTTAATCACTTGCATTAGGCTGGCCACATGAGAACAGGCTGAAGATGCACCAGCTTTGGATATTCTACTATATTTTCATGAGGCAGTAATGCACAACTAAAATAAAAATTATAGTGTAGGACCGCTCTACTTGAGATGCCTTGAAGTGGTAGAGTGGCTCAGAAGGATTGATCAATTTTTTTGCCAATATTTCAAATATTTACATTTTTCAGTTTGGAGGGAATATGTGCATTGCACAATTTTTTATTGCAAGTTTTTTTCCAGGTGGTGCTGGCTCTTTTTGCTTATTTTTACTATAATAATGCTCCTATGTACAAGAATATAACTACTATAATACTGCTCCTATATACAAGAATATAACTACTATAATACTGCTCCTATGTACAAGAATATAACTACTATAATACTGCTCCTATATACAAGAATATAACTACTATAATACTGCTCCTATGTACAATAATATAACTACTATAATACTGCTCCTGTGTACAAGAATATAACTACTATAATACTGCCCCTATATACAAGAATATAACTACTATAATACTGCTCATATGTACAAGAATATAACTACTATAATACTGCCCCTATATACAAGAATATAACTACTATAATACTGCTCCTATGTACAAGAATATAACTGCTATAATACTGCCCCTATATACAAGAATATAACTACTATAATACTGTCCCTATGTACAAGAATATAACTACTATAATACTGCTTCTATGTACAAGAATATAACTACTATAATACTGCCCCTATGTACAAGAATATAACTACTATAATACTGCCCCTATATACAAGAATATAACTACTATAATACTGCTCCCTATGTACAAGAATATAACTACTATAATACTGCCCCTATATACAAGAATATAACTACTATAACACTGCTCCTATATACAAGAATATAACTGCTATAATACTGCTCCTATATACAAGAATATAACTACTATAATACTGCTCCTATATACAAGAATATAATACTGCCCCTATGTACAAGTATATAACTACTGTAATTCTGCCCCTATATACAAATATATAACTACTATGACATTGATGAGACCCCGGTATTGGTGCTGGCTCTTTTTGCTTATTTTTACTATAATAATGCTCCTATGTACAAGAATATAACTACTATAATACTGCTCCTATATACAAGAATATAACTACTATAATACTGCTCCTATGTACAAGAATATAACTACTATAATACTGCTCCTATATACAAGAATATAACTACTATAATACTGCTCCTATGTACAAGAATATAACTACTATAATACTGCTCCTATATACAAGAATATAACTACTATAATACTGCTCCTATGTACAATAATATAACTACTATAATACTGCTCCTGTGTACAAGAATATAACTACTATAATACTGCCCCTATATACAAGAATATAACTACTATAATACTGCTCATATGTACAAGAATATAACTACAATAATACTGCTCCTATGTACAGGAATATAACTACTATAATACTGCCCCTATGTACAACAATATAACTACTATAATACTGCTCCTATGTACAAGAATATAACTACTATAATACTGCTCCTGTGTACAAGAATATAACTACTATAATACTGCTCCTATGTACAAGAATAAACTACTATAATACTGCTCATATGTACAAGAATATAACTACTATAATACTGCCCCTATATACAAGAATATAACTACTATAATACTGCTCCTATGTACAAGAATATAACTGCTATAATACTGCCCCTATATACAAGAATATAACTACTATAATACTGTCCCTATGTACAAGAATATAACTACTATAATACTGCTTCTATGTACAAGAATATAACTACTATAATACTGCCCCTATGTACAAGAATATAACTACTATAATACTGCCCCTATATACAAGAATATAACTACTATAATACTGCTCCCTATGTACAAGAATATAACTACTATAATACTGCCCCTATATACAAGAATATAACTACTATAACACTGCTCCTATATACAAGAATATAACTGCTATAATACTGCTCCTATATACTAGAATATAACTACTATAATACTGCTCCTATATACAAGAATATAACTACTATAATACTGCTCCTATATACAAGAATATAATACTGCCCCTATGTACAAGTATATAACTACTGTAATTCTGCCCCTATATACAAATATATAACTACTATGACATTGATGAGACCCCGGTATTGGTGCTGGCTCTTTTTGCTTATTTTTACTATAATAATGCTCCTATGTACAAGAATATAACTACTATAATACTGCTCCTATATACAAGAATATAACTACTATAATACTGCTCCTATGTACAAGAATATAACTACTATAATACTGCTCCTATATACAAGAATATAACTACTATAATACTGCTCCTATGTACAAGAATATAACTACTATAATACTGCTCCTATATACAAGAATATAACTACTATAATACTGCTCCTATGTACAATAATATAACTACTATAATACTGCTCCTGTGTACAAGAATATAACTACTATAATACTGCCCCTATATACAAGAATATAACTACTATAATACTGCTCCTATGTACAGGAATATAACTACTATAATACTGCCCCTATGTACTAGAATATAATACTGCCCCTATGTACAAGTATATAACTACTGTAATTCTGCCCCTATATACAAATATATAACTACTATGACATTGATGAGACCCCGGTATTTGTAGTTTCAGCTTTTTTTTGCCTTTACTGCTGAGTAATGAGTATATTTTTTCTTGCTTTTGTCCCTAAACTCTAATAATATAATTATTGAAGGACACACACGTTGTGGCGTAACTTGAAGCTCATGGGCCCCGATGCAAAAGCTCCAACGGGGCCCCCTATTGTTGCAAATCTTTAATAGCATTAGTCTTTTTCTATAGGCCAAAGGGAATTTTCGGGCCCCCTGGGCTCTGGGGCCCAGGTGCTATTGCAACCCCTGTACCTGTTGTAGTTATGCCCCTGTATAATAACATACCACACATAGTGCACACAGGCAGAGCACTGCTGTATCCGCACTGTCTGCCAGCACTGCAAATCTGCAAGGACTTCAATGGAAAATACAGCGAGTAATGTAACCAGATGTCTGAGCATCATTAGAAAACACATCTGAGATGTGCCGCGCTCGGCCCGGAGCGGGGACAGGTGCATCGGGACTATTTAAGCCACTACTAGAAGTGTAATGCGCCCGGGGGAGTCATCACCAGGGCACCGTCCTCCCTTGTGAGATGCAAAAGCTTGAAAAGAAATCATTGCGTGACTGTGAGATTGCAGCGATGGCACCGGCCGGGTTATCACAGACGTAAATGGAAGCAACCTGCCTACAGATGAGCGTCCCCCCACCCCCGAGAAGACGAAATGATAAACAGACACTGATCATAGACACGGGATAACTAAGCACTGCCATATATATAATACTGACACATACTCTGCCCCCTAATACAGTGCTGCACACAAGACCATTAATCTCTACTATATGAAAGCCTTATCCAGTTTGTATGTCTGTGTGTCTGCAAGTTTGTCCCCAAAACAGCGCCACCTATAGGACATTGTGTATATTAGTTAAACTGGAAAATGACAGTTAAACTGGAATGTGAATGACCCGCCCCCCAGGGCCATGGGATACTTGGAACCGGGCTACAGTAGTGCAGGGAAGTCACGGGGGTCGAGACCCGGCTCTTTGACCCTGGAGGTGTCAATAAAAGTTCAGGGATTAGGGTTTTGGGGATAAATGTCGTGACGCCACCTAACGTACTCGGCCAGGGATAGCCGACGCTGCAGTTCTGACGTCCGGGGCAGATGATGATGCAGCCCGATGTCGCTCCCCGTAGGTGGAGTGGTACCCCGGGGCAGGTGTATAAGTCAATGTGTAGATGGTGGTGAAGTTGCAGTGCAGGGCAGGGGACGCCTGAATAATTCAAGGACACAGCTGGTGCAGTTCCACATGTTTACTCACTGTTATTAGGTGGTAACGTCCAGCCGGGTGCTGTGTCCTACAAGCAACGGGCCCAGCCACTCCCAGGTAGATTGGAAACACTTAGCTGGCACCAATTCTGTGTACCTTCTCCGGGTCATCTCTCTCCTGTGCTGGCGCTCTCCCTCCTGCCCCTCACATTCAGTGTCCCGCATCAGTGACTTCGGACCCTGCTGGGCGACATACACTTCGTCCCCTTTGGCTCTCTCTGGCCAACTTTGCAGCGAATGTCGTGGATTCGGCAGCTGCTCCTGGGCCCGGTGAACCTTTGCGACCCTGGTCCCTCCACTTGCATGCGATTGGCAATGGATGCGAGCCCCACGGGTGGATTACTCACTTCCCGTTCCTCCTGGGACCTCTTCCTCCTCCAGAGCTCCTGCCTGGCTCCCTCTATCTATGACTCTCTCCCTGGGACGAGCTCCTCCAGCTCCCGTCCCCTGGTCCTAGTCCTTCTCAGCTCCCTCACTGGAGTTCAACTCTCCTTCTCCTCATTGTTCCCCAGTCTCCGCCTTCTCTCTGCTTCTCCCTACTTCCTCATCCACTTCCTGGTGTCTCTTCCTCTATCTCTTGTGGCACCCCAGGGTTAATGTGCCACAGGAATGTGGCGCCCCGCAACGAGTGCGTCACAGGAGGGTATTGCAGCCATAAATGCAGCCGCAATATTCTCCGACCCAGCAGTTATCTGGTTAACTTAGAGATCCAAACCCTGCATGCATCACTTAACATAGAGGGCCAATCCAAGGTCCTGGTGGGCGGAGTGCAAGGGTAGTGGTTAGGAGAAGTACAGACTTTAGTTAGTTAGTCTGAGAGAGTCTGGAGAGAGACTTGAACTTGGAGTAGGAGCGGGGGCTCCGCACCCCGTGCAGCCCCCGGGCCGTCACCGGTCGGGTGTTAGCACCTGAACAACCGAGATCGGGCATCACTAACCACGGGTTCCAAAAGACCCCCGTGCCCAACTCATAGCCGGTTCACTGGTACCGAAGCTGGCAGCAGTTCACCTCTGCTACGCGAACCAGAAGCGTGGAGGAGCAGCTTCACAGGAGCACCCCACCACCAGCCAACTTCCAGTCGTCTAACCAGCGGTGTACCCACCGAGGGACCCAAGGCTCCCCAGAACATCCATAACGTACATCTTGGATAGGGCATTGAAGCAGCCTCCCTGTACCCGACCTGGTATTCCTGGGCGACAATGGCAAACACTTAGCTAGAATGGAGGAAAACTACGGATCTCTGAGGGACACCATCACTGCTGAGTCCACCCGGTCCACTACCCGTTAACTGTATGCCATGTACTGCCTGCTGGTTACAGTAAAGACCCGTTACAGAGACTTTCAGTGTCCGTGCTTCCTTATGATTGCATCCGTCCGTACACAAGGTAACCGCAGCTGCCGCACAACATCTTAAGCAGCTCCAGCCTCCGGGAATCACCGCTCAGCTTGTGGGGAGCGTTCCATCTTGCTGCTGTCCATCCCCCGGAGGTCTCGCAGCGTCGGTAGGACTTATCGAACTACTCATAGGTGGCGTCACGAATAAATTAACCCCTTTAATCTGTTCCTACAAGACGTCTTCGACTTTTGATCTGCACTCAACCGGTCCTCACTACCGGCAGGCGCGGCCCACCCGTGACAAGGAGGAAGGAGCTACAGCCTGTCTAAACCGGAGTCCCCGGCCACGGTGAGTCAGGAACATCAACACGGGTTCACTCCCCACACAACACCTGACATTGCACTAGCACCTCTGGGCCAGAAGGGGAAGCTAAAGCAGCTCCCTTATATATTCTGGGTCAAGAGGAAGTGGTTCAGTTCAGTTCCTGGGAGAACTGAGGAAGAGAGACTGTAGTGTAAAGAGGCTGCTTCAGGCTTCTCTACAGTCTGCTCCTCGATTCCAGGCCTAGCCAGGGTCTGAGGGAAGGAGCACAAGAAACAGAGGAACACATCTGAGAGACTGAGTGACTTCACAACTCGCCCCGGAGGAGCGCACAGACCGGATACCGGATCCGAAACTGTGACTGACACACGCAGCACAGTAAACACCGGGATAGTGGAGGTTGTAGATGTACACTGTACCTCAGCAAAGCAACACGGCGGGGTCAGAAGCACACAGAAGATTCAAGTTGCCTAGCGAAGGGGGTACCTGTGGGGAGAGACAGTGCCAGCAGCTCACCTAAAGCAGCAGCAGGGCCACACACACAGCGCAGCAGTGGGACGCCAAGGACCCGGACAGGGTGGGAGCAACCCGGCCCCGGTACAGACTCCATGGACAATACTCTGCTACCAACATCTGCAGTAAAGTCTTGGAAACTTCAAAACCGTGAGTGTGTGTGATCCTTGTATTCAAGCCCTACTTTCCCTCACAAGCAGCCACCGTCTCCACTATCATCCCTATCCTGCAACATCTATAGCATCCATCAAAGACTTTAACTATCCTGCGGAGAGCTGTTCCATCTCCAGCTGCAAAACATCACCCTGACCACAACCCGTGAGTGGCGTCACGACAAACTCCCTTGTAAATATCCCCCCATTTACTTGCGGAACCCGGGACACGGTCCGGACCAGGACCTCCGTTACATCCCCAGCAGTACCCCGGTCCAGTACCGAGTACCCAGTCCCAGTGGGCTCCACACTGTCACTCCCTCTAAATCGCTCCCCTTTCTACAGTTTCACCCAACACCCTTTCTTAGCTCCATCTCCAGCCAGGGATGGGGGTTTGATCAATTCCCCCACCTTTCTGGCCTAGAGTGACTAGTGGTACTGGGTAGTGTCCCTTCCCTACCTGGGGTTGGGGGTGCCAAACATGAAGAAGCCCTTAAGTTCAGTTGATCAGTCAAAGAAAACAGCGACACCTCTAGGATATCTGTGACAGGGGACCTACACGTCGTCCAGGACTCTGGTCACAATGCAGGCATTCATTATTGCCTGTGTCCGATCTGGCATAGTCTTGGGGCGAACCCATCCTGCTGCTGTCGCAGCTCCTCAGTGTACAGTGGGAAAGAGACGTCGCACAGGGGTGAGTGAGACAGCACACAACGGGGGAAGAGAAAGCACAAAGGGGAGAGGGCAATCAAAGGGAATAGAGAGCACACAGGGTGAAGAGATAGCACAAGGGGTAAGAGAGTGCACAATGCAGAGAGACAGCACAAAAGGAGAGAGAGTACAGAAGGGAGAGACAACTCAAAGAGAGAGAGACAGCGCAAGGGGAGAGATAGTGAACAAGTGGGAGAGACAGCACAATGGGAGAGAGGGCACACAGGAGGGAGAGAAAGCTCAAGGGGAGAAAAACCGCACACAAGGGGAGAGACAGCTGAAGGGGGAGAGAGAGAGCATGGGGGTAGACGTAGCACAAGGGGATAGAGAGCGCACATAGGAGGGAGACGCAGCACAAGGTGAGAGAGAGCACACAGGGGGAGAGAGCACACGGGAAGAGGCAGCACAAGGGAAGAGAGAGCGCACAGGGGGGGAGACAGCACAAGGGGAGAGAGAGTGCACAGGGGGGAGAGACAGCACAGGGGGAGAGAGAGTGCACAGGGGGGAGAGACAGCACAAAGGGAGAGAGTGAGCAAAGGGGAATGGCAAACAGCTGCAGTGCCTGCCAAGCCACAGCCACCCTGTGCAGCAGCGGCTTCCCCCGCCCTCCTCGGTGGTGCTGCGATTAGTAGTGAAAGTAGATAGACCATTATATAATCGCAGACATTCTAAAATCACCTGATGCAATAGAATCCGGGCCATTATCTAGTACAGTGATGGCGAACTCCAGGCCTCGAGTGCCACCATCAGTGCAGGTTTTCAGGATTTCCTTATATTGCACAGGTGGTAATATAATCACCTGCACTGGTGATGATTCCAATCCCTGTGCAATGCTGAGGAAATCCTGAAAACCTGCACTGTTGGTGGCACTCGAGGCCTGGAGTTCGCCATCACTGATATATAATACTGCCACATACTGTGCCTCCTAGAATAGTGCTGCATATACGCCTATTAACATATAATACTGCCATATACTGTGCCTCCTATAATAGTGCTGCATATACGCCTATTAACATATAATACTGCCATATACTGTGCCTCCTATAATAGTGCTGCATATACGCCTATTAACATATAATACTGCCACATACTGTGCCTCCTAGAATAGTGCTGCACATAAGCTCATTAATATACGGTAAAATACTGCCACATACTGTGCCTCCTATAATAGTGCTGCATATACGCCTATTAACATATAATACTGCCACATACTGTGCCTCCTATAATAGTGCTGCATATACGCCTATTAACATATAATACTGCCATATACTGTGCCTCCTATAATAGTGCTGCATATACGCCTATTAACATATAATACTGCCATATACTGTGCCTCCTATAATAGTGCTGCATATACGCCTATTAACATATAAATACTGCCACATACTGTGCCTCCTAGAATAGTGCTGCACATAAGCTCATTAATATACGGTAAAATACTGCCACATACTGTGCCTCCTATAATAGTGCTGCATATACGCCTATTAACATATAATACTGCCACATACTGTGCCTCCTATAATAGTGCTGCATATACGCCTATTAACATATAATACTGCCACATACTGTGCCTCCTATAATAGTGCTGCATATACGCCTATTAACATATAATACTGCCATATACTGTGCCTCTTAGAATAGTGTTGCACATAATCCCATTAACATATAATACTGCCACATACTGTGCCTCCTATAATAGTGCTGCATATACGCCTATTAGCATATAATACTGCCACATACTGTGCCTCCTATAATAGTGCTGCATATACGCCTATTAACATATAATACTGCCACATACTGTGCCTCCTATAATAGTGCTGCATATACGCCTATTAACATATAATACTGCCATATACTGTGCCTCCTATAATAGTGCTGCATATACGCCTATTAACATATAATACTGCCACATACTGTGCCTCCTAGAATAGTGCTGCACATAAGCTCATTAATATACGGTAAAATACTGCCACATACTGTGCCTCCTATAATAGTGCTGCATATACGCCTATTAACATATAATACTGCCACATACTGTGCCTCCTATAATAGTGCTGCATATACGCCTATTAACATATAATACTGCCACATACTGTGCCTCCTATAATAGTGCTGCATATACGCCTATTAACATATAATACTGCCATATACTGTGCCTCTTAGAATAGTGTTGCACATAATCCCATTAACATATAATACTGCCACATACTGTGCCTTTTATAATAGTGCTGCATATACGCCTATTAGCATATAATACTGCCGCATACTGTGCCTCCTATAATAGTGCTGCATATACGCCTATTAACATATAATACTGCCACATACTGTGCCTCCTATAATAGTGCTGCATATACGCCTATTAGCATATAATACTGCCACATACTGTGCCTCCTATAATAGTGCTGCATATACGCCTATTAACATATAATACTGCCATATACTGTGCCTCCTATAATAGTGCTGCATATACGCCTATTAACATATAATACTGCCACATACTGTGCCTCCTATAATAGTGCTGCATATACGCCTATTAACATATAATACTGCCACATACTGTGCCTCCTATAATAGTGCTGCATATACGCCTATTAACATATAATACTGCCACATACTGTGCCTCCTATAATAGTGCTGCATATACGCCTATTAACATATAATACTGCCACATACTGTGCCTCCTATAATAGTGCTGCATATACGCCTATTAACATATAATACTGCCACATACTGTGCCTCCTATAATAGTGCTGCATATACGCCTATTAGCATATAATACTGCCACATACTGTGCCTCCTATAATAGTGCTGCATATACGCCTATTAACATATAATACTGCCACATACTGTGCCTCCTATAATAGTGCTGCATATACGCCTATTAACATATAATACTGCCACATACTGTGCCTCCTATAATACTGCTGCATATACGCCTATTAACATATAATACTGCCACATACTGTGCCTCCTATAATAGTGCTGCATATAAGCCCATTAATATACGGTATAATACTGCCACATACTGTGCCTCCTATAATAGTGCTGCATATACGCCTATTAACATATAATACTGCCACATACTGTGCCTCCTATAATAGTGCTGCATATAAGCCCATTAATATATAATACTGACACATCTTGTGCCTCGTAGAGTAGTGCTGCACATAAGCTCATTAATATATAATACTGCCATATACTGTGCCTCCTATAATAGTGCTGCACATAAGCCCAATAATATATTGCACACATACTGTGTCCCCTGGGTATACTGATTACCCATACTATTCCTCCTCAATTAAAGGGAGTCTGTGAGCATGTTTTGGCTGTGTAATGTGAAGGCAGCTGAAAAGGTTAACAGAGAATTTAGCGATGTGTCTCTTATTACACTGTGTGATATTGTTCACCTACAATGATTGTTTTAGCTTCAGGGGATTATCATTGCCGGACTAGGTGAGCTAAAGGCGTTCCACTGCTGTGATTAGCAGCCCTGTGTATATACAGAGCCCAGTGTGGGCGAGGAAGCTTTCTGAGCTCTGCTACATGCTATGAGGAAAATCTGGGATGAAATGCTGTTGGTGTCCTGCACCTTTCTGGTTCGATTCGTTAAAACTGGGAAGAACAAACCCAATCCTACAAATGATAAATGATTGTTATTGTTCTAATTCATTGAAAATGAAAACTGTAACAAATTGGCAAGTAGTTATTTATCTGTGCTTATAAGTATTGGACGTAAATATTTTTCTGAAGGTGCTATTGACATGAATTCTCATCACCAGATGTCGGTAACAACCAATCCAATCTGCATAGGCAAAGGAATCAAATCATAGATAACCAGAAAATAAGTGATGTGTAATAATGAGAAATGACACAGGGAAAAAGTAGTGAACACATGAAGAAGGAGAGGTGTAAAAAGCCATGCAAAGTCGTGACATCAGCTGAAATCTATCAGTAATTAGAAAGCAATCCTAATGGCGGGTTTACACGTCGCGATATCGGCGTCCAACTCCGATCCAACTCAGATAAAAAGTCACGTGGTTCGGGAGTTGGACCCGATATCGTTCGCGCGTTGTACGGTTTGAACGTACAACGCAATGCTGGAACGATGCCAAAACGATATCGGGGTTGAATGAGCGTGCTAATCAATCGCCCGATATCGCATGGCCGTTGTAGCCGCATCGTACCGTGTAACAGCCCAACAACGATGTGTACGCCCACGTCACCCATTCACTCCCATGTTAAATGATCGTTCCTGGGTTGGGGGCGTACACATCGTCGGGACGTTGTATCCTGATATCGGGCAGTCTAAACCGGCGATGCGATGCAGGGAAAGCGTGCTCAAAAAGCGCGCTCCCGCGTCGTTGGTTACGATATCGGCCTGATATCGCGACGTGTAAACCCACCATGACTCTTAGTGAAAAATAATATCAGCTGGTTAAACTAATGGCTCATAAAAAGCATCTCATTACCAAGGACACACACAAGAAACATCTCATGATGGGCAAAACCAGTGAGCCGTCTAAAGACCTTCACAGCCTTATTGTTGCAAAACATACTATTACATTAGTTACAGAGAATTTCTAAACTACTGAAGGATTCAGTGAGCTCTTTTGGGGCCATAATCCGGGAGAGGAAAGAACATCGTTTTAACGTAAACTGACCATGACCCGGTGCTCCTTACAAGATTTCACAGAGAGGAGCGAAAATAATTATCACAAGAGTTGTCCACGAGCCAAGGACACCTGTGGAGAGAGAGCTACAGAAAGACCTGGGATCATGCGGTACAATTTTTCACAGAAAACAATAAGTAATGCCCTCCCCCTCCATGGCCTGTATGCACGCTCCTGTATGCACGCTCCTGTATGCACGTGACTCGCCCACCAGGGCAGTGGTGTACTTGGAACCGAGCGGCAGTTTTGCTGGGGGAGTCACCGGGGTCAAAACCCGACTCTGTGACCCTAGGCGGTCAATAAATGGTCAGTTTTTAGGAATTAACGTGACGCCACCCGTGGTGTGCAGCTTTGTGTAGCCGCCACTGCAGTCAGGATCTTTGGGGATGATGGGAGTAGCAGCGAGGATGTTGAGCCTTCCACGGGAAGAGATCTTCCCCGGGCAACCGTGAAGCTTATGAATATACAGGCTCGTTGGGGGTGCGTAGCTCACAGTCACAGGCAGTCTCCTGCCGCAGGATCACAGAACCGGTCTATCTCCCCTCAGGCACAGTAATCATAGTTGCAGACAACATCGAGATTTAACCGGGTTTTACTCTTTCTCAGGAGTTGGTAACGTTCACAGACAGTACATTAGCAGCTCAGGTGTAGTCTAAGCAGCCGGGATGGTTCATCTGCGTCACCCCCTTTCGTGTTTCATTCGAGCCTTTTCGGGTCTCCGGCCTCAGAGTGAGCAGATCGCTGGCACATTGGGGCTACATGGCACACTGGGTTTCTGCACGTTCCCCTCAACCACAGTACGGTGCTCTCCCCATACCTGCAAGTTATGGACCTCGGTGACTTCTGGGCCCTGTCGGGGGGGCCCGCCTCCTCGATCCTATGTGCTGGGACCCTCCTAGTGCCACTTGCCACGGTTACAGTTTCCTGCCTGCCGGAGTGGTGACCCAGCGGGGGCATCCAGTCAGGGTCCAGTTGGTGTGACCGACCCTGATCTCCCTCCGGTGAACTAGGGGTATCCTCATCCAAAAAGGTGAGATCCAACCCTGGTATCTGGCTTTCCTACGCAAAACCGGGGGAGTCCGAACTTTGCACCCCGCACTCCGTCATTATTAGCCTCCCGCCACTTTCTTTGCAGCAAGGATGTTGAGGCCTCCACAGGAAGAGCAGATCCCCAGGGCAACCGTGAAGTCTATGATTATGCAGGCTCGTCAGGGGTGCATAGCTCACAGTCACGGGCAGCCTCCTGCTGCCGGATCACAGAAGCAGTCTATCTCACCTCAATCGCAGACAACATCGAGCTTTAACCGGGTTTTACTCTTTCTCGGCAGTTGGTACAGCAGTACATTAGCAGCTCCGGTGTGGTCTAAGCAGCCAGGATGGTTCATCTGCGTCACCCCCTTTCGTGTCTCTTTCGGGCCTTTTCGGTCTGTCCGCACGCTAGCTACGATCCAGCGGTAATGTGCTTTCAGTGGGTGACCTACCGGGTCCCCTAGCCCTAGTATGATGGCCTTCTTTTCACTGTGCCGGAGGTTGGGTCACCGGGCATAAAGACCCCGCACCCCGCCGGGGTGCAGGGTTAGAGTACACAGCGTCCTGGCTACTTCAGCAGAGCTGGCACCCTGATTCCAGTCCAGTCCCACAGTGTCTTCGCTAATTCAAGCACATCTGGACTCCTTTCTGTCACCACGGTCAACAGCCTTGGGCTTGGGCTAGCCTCATAGTGGCACAGGCCGCCGGGTCCGTGTCCTCACAGTCCTGTCTGGTGGTGTTCTCACCTCTCCTACTGACTGGACTTCACTCCTCCACTTCCCTTGGCTGACTGGCTTACTGAACTAGGTGTTGTTTTTGTGTTGTTACCTCCTCTAACTGCGTCCTTCTCTAACTTTCCACCCACCACCTGGCTCCTCCCGCTATCCCGTTGCAGGGCATAGAGCTCCTAGACTTAGGATCAGGAGCGTGTTGGGTGTGTGTGGCGAGACCCATTTACCAATCCCGGCTGCTGCACCATCTAGCGTCCGGTCCGCAGGGACGCCACACACACACACAAGTGTGTGCACACTCACTATGCAAGACTCCATTGTTGAACAAAAAGCAGGTTCAAGAGTGCTTAAAGTTTACTCAACTTTTAGATAAGTCTGTGAAATACTGAAGAATATACTTTAGTCTGGTCAGAGGAGACCGACATTGAACTCTTTGGATGCCATAATACACATCATGTTTAGAGGCCAAAAGGCAAATCACCCCAAAATCACCAAAAACAGTGAAATGTGGACGTGGGAACATCTTGGTGTGCGGCTGATTTTCAGCATCCGGCATTGGAAAACTTAATATGATTGAAGGAAGAATAAATGAACAAATGTATCGAGACATTCCTGATAAATATCTCCTCCATCTACCAGGATGATGAAGATGAAACGAGGGTGACATTTCACAGGACAATGATCCCAAACACACAGCCAAGGAAACTCCGAGAAAGAAGATAAATCTGCTAGAATGGCCGAGCCGATCACTGGAGCGGAATCCAATAGAAAATGTCTGGAAGGATCTAAAGGTCCGAGATCATAGAAGGATCCGTGGGACCTGCAGGAGGTGAAGAGTGTTTGTATGGAAGAATGGGCCAAAATCCCACTGAGCAATGCAGGGACTAGTGTCTCCATACAGGAGGAGTCTGAAGCTCCAACAAAGGACCAACAATTAAATACATTTCAGTAACGTGTTCAATACTTTTTCCCCGTGTCATTTCTCATTATTACACATAATTTATGGACAGCTATGGTTTGATTTTTTTTGCCTGTGTGGATTGGATGGGTTGTTACTGGAATCTGGTGAGAAATTCATGTCGATATCACCTTTAGAAATATATTTACTTAGAAAATTGGTGACGTGTTCAATACTTATTTAACCCACTGTACATGTGAGATTAAATAAATCTGCTGTAGTTGACCACAGGGTGTCCGGTTTAGCTGGCAGTAGGCACGTCACGTGTCATGGTGGAAGGCTTAATGCCGGGCTATAGGAATGGTTTCCACATGTCTACATTCTAATGTTGCGCTCTTACGGTTTTGTGTTGGGGAGGGGTGCATGTAATCTTTGTAGACAGAAGTCATTGTGTGAATATTTGTTGGCCTTGTGTTTGTGATTAGGAGTCAATGGAATTAACATGAATGTGACTGAGAGACGTCAGAGCGGATTGTGCCGCCAAACCGACCTGGAAATAATAAAGTCACGGATTTCGTATGAAGGACTTCAGGCTTTATGTGACGCATGTATAATGCATCGATGTAATGAAAGGATCTGAACATTTCTTATAAACAACAATTTCAAAAAAAGTTAGGCCTCTGTGTAAAATATGTAAAAAACAAGAATTCTATGACTTGGAAGTCTCTTAGATACATTTTGTATCCACCACAGAACACCGATCACTTGAATGTTGGACATTTTTCCATTTCATTTAAAAAAAAATAACTCATTTAGAAGTTGATGGCAACGACAATCTCAAAAAAGTTGTAACCACCAATGAGCAACGATGCCTTTTCTCCATAACAAGCTGGATGGTCCCTGGCTGATAACAAACGAGATGGTCCCTCTCCTTTGATAACAAGCTAAATAGTTCCTCTCCTTTGATAAGAAGCTGGAAGGCCCCTCTCCTCTATAACAAGCTGGATGGTCCCTTTCCTCCATAACAAGCTAGATGGTCACTCTCCTCCATAACAAGCTGGATGGTCCCTTTCCTTGATAACAGGCTGTATGGTCCCTCTCCTTTCATAACAAGCTGGATGGTTCCTCTCCTCCATAACAAGCTAGATAGGTCTGCTCCTCGATAACATGCTATATAGCCCACTCTTAGATATTGAGCTGGATGGGCCCTCTCCATTGATAACAATCTATATGGTCCCTATTATCCATAACAAGCTGGATGGTCCCTCTCCTCAATAACAAGCTGGATGGTCCTTCTCCTCAATAACAAGCTGGATGGTCCATTTTCTTCTATAAAAGCTGGATGGTTCCTCTCCTTTGATAAGAAGTTACATGCTCCCTCTCATGTGATAACAAGCTGGATGGTGCCTCTCCTTTGATAACAAGCCGGATGGTGCCTCTTCTTTGATAACAAGCTGGATAGTCTGTGTCCTTTGATAACAAGCTGGATGGTGCCTCTCCTTTGATAACAAGCTGGATAGTGCCTCTCCTTTGATAACAAGCTGGATGGTTCCTGTCCTTTGATAACAAGCTGCATGGTCCCACTCCTTTGCTAACAAAATGGATGGTCAATCTCATTTGATAACAAGCTGGATGGTCCCTCTCCTTTGATAAACTGGATGGTCTCTTTGTTTTTTTAACAAGATGGATGGTCAATCTCATTTGATAACAAGCTAGATCAGGGGCGGGCTGGCCCAGGTGGCAGGGGGGCAAGTGCCCCCTGGGCTGGTGGTATAGTCCACATCTAGGGCCGCCCCCTACAGAAACGGGCCGGCCGCGGGCGTCGCTTTGCGGCCGGCACATGACGCGAGACGGCCCGGCCGCGGGAGTTGCTCTGTGACGATGGAAGTCTCTGATCAGCTAAGGGCTGATAGCACCCCCCCCCCCCCCCCCGCTTCTCAAGTCAGACCTGACAGCCCCCCCCCCCCCGCTTCTCAAGTCAGACCTGACAGACCAACCCAACCCCCCCCCCCCCGCTTCTCAAGTCAGACCTGACAGCACCCCCCCCCCCCGCTTCTCAAGTCAGGGCCGGCAGGGCAAATCTGCCACCCAGGGATGGAGGCTCCAGCCAGCCCCTGAGCTAGATGACCTCTCCCCTTGATAACAAGCTGAATGGTCAATCTCATTTGATAACAAGCTGGATGATCTCTCTCCTTGATAAAAAGCTGAATGCTTCCTCTCCTTTGATAACAAGGGGGATGGTCCCTCTCTTTTGATAATAAACTGGATGGTCCCTCTCCTCTCCTCAATGACAAGCTTTATAGTCACCCTCCTTTGATATCAACTGGATGGTCTCTCTCCTTTGATAACAAGGTGAATTATCAATCTCTTTGATAGCAATCTGGATTGTTCCTCTCCTATGATAAACCGGATTGTTTCTCTCCTTTGATAACAAACAGGATGACACCTCTCTTCAATTACAAGCTGGCTAATCCCTCTCCTTTGATAGCAAACTAAAGTGATCTCTTTCCTCAGTAACAAGTTGGATAATCCTTCTCCTCAATAAAAAGGTGGATAGTCCCTTTCCTCGAAAACAAACTGGATGGTCCCTCTTCTTCATAATAATCTGGATTACCCCACTACTGTGATAACAAGCTGAATGTTCCAACTCCTTTTCTAAGGCGCTGGATGGTTCCTCTCCTTTAATAACCATCTGGATGGTCCCTCTGCTTTGATAACAAGTTGGATGGTCAATCTCCTTTCGATAACAAGCAGGATGATTACACCTCTCTTCAATAACAAGCTGGATGATCCCTCTCCTTTGATAACAAGCTGGATGATCCCTCTCCTTTGATAACAAGCTGGATGATCCCTCTCCTTTGATAACAAGCTAAAGTTATCTCTCTCCTCAATAAAAAGCTGGATGGTCCCTCTCCTCAATAACAAGGTGGATGATCTCACTGCTATTATATCAAACTAGATGGTCCCACTCCTTTTATAAAGAGCTGGATGGTTCCTCTCCGTTAATAGCAATCTGTATAGTTCCTCTCCTTTAATAACAATCTGTATGGTCCCTCTGCTTTGATAACCAGCTGGATGAACCCTCTCCTTTTATATATAACTGAATCATGTCTGAGTTTAATGCAGAACCTGAAGGTCATCTGTCCATTGTGCCCAGGAATTTCTTCAGATCACTAAATCTTTCTTATATTCCAAACAATTTAGTTGCATTTGTTCACAGATCTCTGACCATCTTTCATCTGAGAGATTTCCCCTCTCTAATATGCTCTTTATACTCAATCATTTGATTTAGTTGACATTTTCTCTCAATTTTGTTTTGCATTAGCATCATTTACTTTTCGATCCATTTGTTCTCCCTGTGAAAACTTTTTGAGATGCTTACTGCCAATTTCTATTTTTTTTTTCAAATGGATTAGAAAAATGTCCAATGTTCATTAATATGTTTTGTTGTAAATAAAATTTGGCAATAAAAAAATTACTAATCATGGCATTATTGTTTCATTTAAAGTTTACAATGTTCTAACTTTTTTTTAAATAAAGTTGTGTGCTGTTTCAATCACTTATCATTCTCATTAACAGTGCATACATCACAGTGCACCGGTCCTCCATGTGTAGTGTGGGGTCTGTCGCTCTCTACCTGTCCTCCATGTGTAGTGCAGGGTCTGTCACTCTGTACCTGTCCTCCATGTGTAGTGTGGGGTCTGTCACTCTCTACCTGACCTCCATGTGTAGTGTTGGGTCTGTCACTCTCTACCTGTCCTCCATGTGTAGAGTGGGGGTCTCTCACTCTCTACCTGTCCGCCATGTGTAGTGTAGGGTCTCTCACTCTCTACCTGTTCTCCATGTGTAGTGTGGGGTCTTTCACTCTCTACCTGTCCTCCATGTGTAGTGTGGAGTCTGTAGCTCTCTACCTGTCCTCCATGTGTAGTGTGCAGTCTCTCACTGTCTACCTGTCCTCCATGTGTAGTGTGGGGTCTGTCACTCTCTACCTGTCCTCCACGTGTAGAGTGGGGGTCTCTCACTCTCTACCTGTCCGCCATGTGTAGTGTAGGGTCTCTCACTCGCTACCTGTTCTCCATGTGTAGTGTGGGGTCTGCCACTCTCTATGTGGCGCCCCTGCGGTCTGGTCGCCATTAGACGTTTGCAACAACCGGGATCGGTAAGTCCAGGCACCCACACACACCCAACACTCCCCGGTCCCAGAGCGAGGGACTCTAAGCCCAGTGGTGAGATGGCGGGAGGAGACAGGTGGTGGGTGTGAAGTTAGACAGGAAGCGGTCAGGAGAGGAGAGAACAAGTAGGAAACACTACAGAAAGTAGAAGCTCTGTCGAGAGTGGAGTCCAGTCCAGTCAATCAGAGAGTCAACGGAGGGGTCGGAGGAGGAAATGAGACTGACAGCACACGGACCTGTACCATCATAAGGCCTGTTCCGGGTCACGGGGCTACAGACTGCAGAGACACAGAAGGAGTCCTAGGGGCGCGGACAGTAAGCAATCCACCCCGCGCGCCCGAATTAGCTGTGAAGCCGAAGAACAGGGCAGGAACCAGGAGACCAGCCCTGAGGTGGCGAGGAAGCTCCAAGCTGCAACCATAGAACTGGCAGGCCGCGGGGTCTTTATGTCCCGTGGCCCCACTCCCGGTGCAGCGAAGAGAAGGCCGCCGTACTAGGGCCAGTAACAATGCCTTCATCAGGGATGCCAGGAGGGCACTGAAGCGCGTAGGAGAATAAAGGAGGTTTTGATGAGTGAGTGAGTGATCCTGGCAGCGCGGACTACAGCACACCTTTTTTCCCTAAGCATTGTTACAACCTACACGTGAGTGTGGCCGGTGGGAGTCCAGCAGCAGCCATCAGGACATTACCAATAAGCCTTCAAACCAGTTGTGGGTCTCACAACTGGACCAGGTGAGCAGATTTAATTACTCACCATTACACCCATCAGTGTCTAGTGATAAGGGCACTATTGCGCCTCTTGTCCCCCCCTCTTTTTTCTTGTTTTATTGTACTAGGGCCAGGGGACCTGGTTGGTCACCCAACAAAGGCCCATGGCCGCTGGATCGGAGCTTTACATGTGGAGGCGTGTGCAGGAGGGCGGAAAATAGGCAGTGCTGTGAAGAGAGGCCCATGGAAAGGAACACAAAAAGGGGTGAACTGGGCAAGCCATCATGGTTGCTAAAGACTACCGGAGCCTCCACTGTACTGGCTACCTGAAGTGCCTGATGAGAGAAGCCAAGTAAACCGGGTTGAAACTCAGCATTGTCTCAAACTGTTCATTCTGCGCCTGAGGAAAGGTAGACTGAAATGCAGGAACCTGCCTGAGAGTGTCCCTGATCCCTGCCAGCAGCCAGCTCAGCCCCGCTGGCCTTCCATTCCACCAAATCACCTCCCACCTCCATAGACTTTATGGTTGCCCTGGGGACCCGCTCTTCCCGTGGAGAGCTGAACCATCACAGCTGCAACTCCTATCATCCCAAGAGGTCCCGACTGCAGCAGCAGCTCTACTGGCCACCTTCCACCTTCCACCTTCCAGGTGGCGTCACCACACAAACTCTTTTTATTTTTACTTTTATTTTTCTTTTCATCCCTTTTTTAAAATTCCCCTTTTTACTGATCGCCCGATGACGGGATCATGGACCGGGTCGCGCTACCGTGACATCCCACAGCCCCGACGACTCCTGTTCCGAATACCCCACGGTCCCCGCTGAGGCGAGTCATCTACCTGTCCTCTATATGTAGTCAGGGTCTGTCACTCTCTACCTGTCCTCCATGTGTAGTGTGGAGTCTGACACTATCTGTCCTCCATGTGTAGTGTAGGGTCTGTCACTATCTGTCCTCCATGTGTAGTGTGGAGTCTGTCCCTCTCGACCTGTCCGCCACATTTAGTGCAGGCTCTTTCACTCTCTCCCTGGTCTCCATTGGAGTGTAAGGGGCTGTCTATCTGTCCTTCATATGTAGTGCGGGGTCTGTCATTCTCTACCTGTCCTCCTTGTGTAGTGTGGGGTATGTCACTCTCTACCTGTCCTCCATGTGTAGTGCGGGGAATGTCACTCTCTACCTGTCCTCCATGTGTAGTGTGGGGTCTGTCACTCTCTACCTCTCCTCCATGTATAGTGTGGGCTCTGTCATTCTCTACCTGTCCTTCATGTGTAGTGTGGGGTCTGTCACTCTCTACCTGTCCTCCATGTGTAGTGTGGAGTCTGTCACTCTCTACCTGTCCTCCATGTGTAGTGTGGGGTTTGTCACTCTCTACCTGTCCTCCATGTGTAGTGTGGGGTCTGTCACACTCTACCTGTCCTCCATGTGTAGTGTGGAGTCTGTCACTCTCTACCTGTCCTCCATGTGTAGTGTGGGGTTTGTCACTCTCTACCTGTCTTCCATGTGTAGTGTGGGGTCTGTCACTCTCTACCTGTCCTCCATGTGTAGTGTGGAGTCTGTCACTCTCTACCTGTCCTCCATGTGTAGCGTGGGGTTTGTCACTCTCTACCTGTCCTCCATGTGTAGTGTGGGGTCTGTCACTCTCTACCTGTCCTCCATGTGTAGTATTGGGTCTGTCGCTCTCTACCTGTCCTCCATGTGTAGTGTAGGATCTGTCACTCTCTACCTGTCCTCCATGTGAAGTGTGGGGAATGTCACTCTCTACCTGTCCTCCATGTGTAGTGCAGGGTCTGTCACTCTCTACCTTTGCTCCATGTGTAGTGTGGGGCCTGTCACTCTCTACCTGTCCTCCATGTGTAGTGTGGGGTCTGTCACTCTCTACCTGTCCTCCATGTGTAGTGTGCGGTCTGTCACTCTCTCCCTGTCCTCCATGTGTAGTCGGGGTCTGTCACTCTCTACCTGTCCTCCATGTGTAGTGTGGGGCCTGTCACTCTCTACCTGTCCTCCATGTGTCTATGCGGGGTCTGTCACTCTGTACCTGTCCTCCATGTGTAGTGTGGGGTCTGTCACTCTCTACCTGTCCTCCATGTGTAGTGTGAGATCTGTCACTCTCTATCTGTCCTCCATGTGTAGTGTGGGGTCTGTCATTCTCTACCTGTCCTCCATGTGTAGTTGGGGTTCACTCTCTACCTGTCCTCCATGTGTAGTGTGGGTCTGTCACTCTCTACCTGTCCTCCATGTGTACTGTGGGGTCTGTCATCTCTACCTGTCCTCCATGTGTAGTGTGAGATCTGTCACTCTCTATCTGTCCTCCATGTGTAGTGTGGGGTCTGTCACTCTCTACCTGTCCTCCATGTGTAGTTGGGGTTCACTCTCTACCTGTCCTCCATGTGTAGTGTGGGGCCTGTCACTCTCTATCTGTCCTCCATGTGTAGTGTGGGGTCTGTCACTCTCTACCTGTCCTCCATGTGTAGTGTGGGGTCTGTCACTCTCTCCCTGTCCTCCATGTGTAGTCGGGGTCTGTCACTCTCTACCTGTCCTCCATGTGTAGTGTGGGGTCTCTCACTCTCTACCTGTCCTCCATGTGTAGTGCAGGGTCTGTCACTCTCTACCTGTCCTCCATGTGTAGTTGGGGTCTGTCGCTCTCTACCTGTCCTCCATGTGTAGTGTGGGGTCTGTCGCTCTCTACCTGTCCTCCATGTGTAGTCGGGTCTGTCACTCTCTACCTGTCCTCCATGTGTAGTGCGGGATCTGTCACTCTCCACCTGTCCTCCATGTGTAGTGTGGGGTCTGTCACTCTCTACCTGTCCTCCATGTGTAGTTGGGGTCACTCTCTACCTGTCCTCCATGTGTAGTGTGGGTCTGTCACTCTCTACCTGTCCTCCATGTGTACTGTGGGTCTGTCACTCTCTACCTGTCCTCCATGTGTAGTGTGAGATCTGTCACTCTCTATCTGTCCTCCATGTGTAGTGTGGGGTCTGTCACTCTCTACCTGTCCTCCATGTGTAGTTGGGGTCACTCTCTACCTGTCCTCCATGTGTAGTGTGGGGCCTGTCACTCTCTATCTGTCCTCCATGTGTAGTGTGGGGTCTGTCACTCTCTACCTGTCCTCCATGTGTAGTGTGGGGTCTGTCACTCTCTACCTGTCCTCCATGTGTAGTGTGGGGTCTGTCGCTCTCTACCTGTCCTCCATGTGTAGTGTGGGGTCTGTCGCTCTCTACCTGTCCTCCATGTGTAGTGTGGGGTCTGTCGCTCTCTACCTGTCCTCCATGTGTAGTGTGGGGTCTGTCGCTCTCTACCTGTCCTCCATGTGTAGTCGGGTCTGTCACTCTCTACCTGTCCTCCATGTGTAGTGTGGGGTCTGTCACTCTCTATCTGTCCTCCATGTGTAGTGCGGGGTCTGTCACTCTCCACCTGTCCTCCATGTGTAGTGTGGGGTCTGTCACTCTCTACCTGTCCTCCATGTGTAGTGTGCGGTCTGTCACTCTCTACCTGTCCTCCATGTGTAGTGTGGAACTCTCACTCTCTACCTGTCCTCCATGTGTAGTGTGGAGTCTGACACTATCTGTCCTCCATGTGTAGTGTAGGGCCTGTCACTATCTGTCCTCCATGTGTAGTGTTGAGTCTGTCCCTCTCGACCTGTCCGCCACATTTAGTGCAGGCTCTTTCACTCTCTCCCTGGTCTCCATTGGAGTGTAAGGGGCTGTCTATCTGTCCTTCATGTGTAGTGCGGGTCTGTCATTCTCTACCTGTCCTCCTTGTGTAGTGTGGGGTATGTCACTCTCTATCTGTCTTCTATGTGTAGTGCAGGGAATGTCACTCTCTACCTGTCCTCCATGTGTAGTGTGGGGTCTGTCACTCTCTACCTCTCCTCCATGTATAGTGTGCGCTCTGTCATTCTCTACCTGTCCTCCATGTGTAGTGTGGGGTCTGTCACTCTCTATCTGTCCTCCATGTGTAGTGTGGGGTCTGTCACTCTCTACCTGTCCTCCATGTGTAGTGTGGGGTCTGTCACTCTCTATCTGTCCTCCATGTGTAGTGCGGGGTCTGTCACTCCCTACCTGTCCTCCATGAGTAGTGTGGGGTCTGTCACTCTCCACCTGTCCTCCATGTGTAGTGTGGGGTCTGTCACTCTCTACCTGTCCTCCATGTGAAGTGCAGGGGCCTGTCACTCTCTACCTGTACTCCATGTGTAGTGTGGGGTCTGTCACTCTCTACCTGTCCTCCATGTGTAGTGTGGGGTCTGTCACTCTCTACCTGTCCTCCATGTGTAGTATTGGGTCTGTCGCTCTCTACCTGTCCTCCATGTGTAGTGTAGGATCTGTCACTCTCTACCTGTCCTCCATGTGAAGTGTGGGGAATGTCACTCTCTACCTGTCCTCCATGTGTAGTGCAGGGTCTGTCACTCTCTACCTTTGCTCCATGTGTAGTGTGGGCCTGTCACTCTCTACCTGTCCTCCATGTGTAGTGTAGGGTCTGTCACTCTCTACCTGTCCTCCATGTGTAGTGTGCGGTCTGTCACTCTCTCCCTGTCCTCCATGTGTAGTCGGGGTCTGTCACTCTCTACCTGTCCTCCATGTGTAGTGTGGGGCCTGTCACTCTCTACCTGTCCTCCATGTGTCTGTGCGGGGTCTGTCACTCTGTACCTGTCCTCCATGTGTAGTGTGGGGTCTGTCACTCTCTACCTGTCCTCCATGTGTAGTGTGAGATCTGTCACTCTCTATCTGTCCTCCATGTGTAGTGTGGGGTCTGTCATTCTCTACCTGTCCTCCATGTGTAGTTGGGGTCACTCTCTACCTGTCCTCCATGTGTAGTGTGGGGTCTGTCACTCTCTACCTGTCCTCCATGTGTACTGTGGGTCTGTCACTCTCTACCTGTCCTCCATGTGTAGTGTGAGATCTGTCACTCTCTATCTGTCCTCCATGTGTAGTGTGGGGTCTGTCACTCTCTACCTGTCCTCAATGTGTAGTTGGGGTCACTCTCTACCTGTCCTCCATGTGTAGTGTGGGGCCTGTCACTCTCTATCTGTCCTCCATGTGTAGTGTGGGGTCTGTCACTCTCTACCTGTCCTCCATGTGTAGTGTGGGGTCTGTCACTCTCTCCCTGTCCTCCATGTGTAGTCGGGTCTGTCACTCTCTACCTGTCCTCCATGTGTAGTGTGGGGTCTCTCACTCTCTACCTGTCCTCCATGTGTAGTGCAGGGTCTGTCACTCTCTACCTGTCCTCCATGTGTAGTTGGGGTCTGTCGCTCTCTACCTGTCCTCCATGTGTAGTGTGGGGTCTGTCGCTCTCTACCTGTCCTCCATGTGTAGTCGGGGTCTGTCGCTCTCTACCTGTCCTCCATGTGTAGTCGGGGTCTGTCACTCTACCTGTCCTCCATGTGTAGTGTGGGGTCTGTCACTCTCTACCTGTCCTCCATGTGTAGTGTGGGGTCTGTCACTCTCTACCTGTCCTCCATGTGTAGTCGGGGTCTGTCGCTCTCTACCTGTCCTCCATGTGTAGTGTGGGGTCTGTCACTCTCTACCTGTCCTCCATGTGTAGTGTGGGGTCTGTCACTCTCTACCTGTCCTCCATGTGTAGTGTGGGTCTGTCACTCTCTACCTGTCCTCCATGTGTAGTCGGGGTCTGTCACTCTCTACCTGTCCTCCATGTGTAGTGTGAGATCTGTCACTCTCTATCTGTCCTCCATGTGTAGTGTGGGGTCTGTCATTCTCTACCTGTCCTCCATGTGTAGTTGGGGTCACTCTCTACCTGTCCTCCATGTGTAGTGTGGGGTCTGTCACTCTCTACCTGTCCTCCATGTGTACTGTGGGGTCTGTCACTCTCTACCTGTCCTCCATGTGTAGTGTGAGATCTGTCACTCTCTATCTGTCCTCCATGTGTAGTGTGGGTCTGTCACTCTCTACCTGTCCTCCATGTGTAGTTGGGGTCACTCTCTACCTGTCCTCCATGTGTAGTGTGGGGCCTGTCACTCTCTATCTGTCCTCCATGTGTAGTGTGGGGTCTGTCACTCTCTACCTGTCCTCCATGTGTAGTGTGGGGTCTGTCACTCTCTCCCTGTCCTCCATGTGTAGTCGGGGTCTGTCACTCTCTACCTGTCCTCCATGTGTAGTGTGGGGTCTCTCACTCTCTACCTGTCCTCCATGTGTAGTGCAGGGTCTGTCACTCTCTACCTGTCCTCCATGTGTAGTTGGGGTCTGTCGCTCTCTACCTGTCCTCCATGTGTAGTGTGGGGTCTGTCGCTCTCTACCTGTCCTCCATGTGTAGTCGGGGTCTGTCGCTCTCTACCTGTCCTCCATGTGTAGTCGGGGTCTGTCACTCTACCTGTCCTCCATGTGTAGTGTGGGGTCTGTCACTCTCTACCTGTCCTCCATGTGTAGTGTGGGGTCTGTCACTCTCTACCTGTCCTCCATGTGTAGTCGGGGTCTGTCGCTCTCTACCTGTCCTCCATGTGTAGTGTGGGGTCTGTCACTCTCTACCTGTCCTCCATGTGTAGTGTGGGGTCTGTCACTCTCTACCTGTCCTCCATGTGTAGTGTGGGGTCTGTCACTTTCTACCTGTCCTCCATGTGTAGTCGGGGTCTGTCACTCTCTACCTGTCCTCCATGTGTAGTGTGAGATCTGTCACTCTCTATCTGTCCTCCATGTGTAGTGTGGGGTCTGTCATTCTCTACCTGTCCTCCATGTGTAGTTGGGGTCACTCTCTACCTGTCCTCCATGTGTAGTGTGGGGTCTGTCACTCTCTACCTGTCCTCCATGTGTAGTGTGAGATCTGTCACTCTCTATCTGTCCTCCATGTGTAGTGTGGGGTCTGTCACTCTCTACCTGTCCTCCATGTGTAGTTGTGGTCACTCTCTACCTGTCCTCCATGTGTAGTGTGGGGCCTGTCACTCTCTATCTGTCCTCCATGTGTAGTGTGGGGTCTGTCACTCTCTACCTGTCCTCCATGTGTAGTTGGGGTCTGTCACTCTCTACCTGTCCTCCATGTGTAGTGTGAGGTCTGTCACTCTCTACCTGTCCTCCATGTGTAGTGCAGGCTCTGTCACTCTCTACCTGTCCTCCATGTGTAGTGCGGGGTCTGTCACTCTCTACCTGTCCTCCATGTGTAGTGTGATATCTGTCTCTCTCTACCTGTCCTCCATGTGCAGTGTGGGTTCTGTCACTCTCTACCTGTCCTCCATGTGTAGTTGGGGTCTGTCACTCTCTACCTGTCCTCCATGTAGTTGGGGTCTGTCACTCTCTACCTGTCCTCCATGTGTAGTGTGGGGTCTGTCACTCTCTACCTGTCCTCCATGTGTAGTTGGGGTCTGTCACTCTCTATCTGTCCTCTATGTGTAGTTGGGGTCTGTCACTCTCTACTTTTGCTCCATGTGTAGTGTGGGGCCTGTCACTCTCTACCTGTCCTCCATGTGTAGTGTGGGGTCTGTCACTCTCTACCTGTCCTCCATGTGTAGTCGGGGTCTGTCACTCTCTACCTGTCCTCCATGTGTAGTCGGGTCTGTCGCTCTCTACCTGTCCTCCATGTGTAGTCGGGGTCTGTCACTCTCTACCTGTCCTCCATGTGTAGTCGGGTCTGTCACTCTCTACCTGTCCTCCATGTGTAGTCGGGGTCTGTCACTCTCTACCTGTCCACCATGTGTAGTCGGGGTCTGTCACACTACACATGAAAGCTGTGCTGAGTTTGGTTGCTCAACAAAAACAGTGGGGTTAATATCAGGGGCCTGTAACTATATTTGCTCAGGGGCCACATTAAGTTTTATCTGTTTAGTTTCTTGGATTTCGGTTAATGTGAACCGTGAGGATTGACCATGTCCGCTGTGTTGAATCCCGGCTGTCAGGGACACGGTGTACTGCCATGCAGCTGATATCTGGAGGACACCTGCCAGGGAGGGAACGGACAGATCTTTTTCTGCTTTTTTTCTAAGGTCGTCCAAGCTTAACAGCGAGGACACGAGGATACGGGCCTCCATCTAATCCTCATTGCTTTTGCTTCGAGAGCACAAAGCTGTTGCTATGGTAACCCGGCTGTGGTTGCTACGGCAGAAACTTGTCTACGTGGTATCAAGGTTGAAACGAGGCCGGACAAGTGCGTTATTCCTGTAATGTGCCACTCCACAGCATGAGGAGAGACTATCTGAGATATGGATCCCGCTGAATCACTACACGGAGCATCGCAGGCATCGGCGAAGAACAGCGCACCGACACTGCCCCCAATGCACCGAAATGTCGCATGACATCTGCCAAGGCACCACTGTGTGCACCCTCTAATGCAGTGATGGCTACCCTATGACACGCCTGTCAGCACTGACACGCCAAGGCATTTTTGCTGACACACGTGTTATGGCGCACTTTCACCCTCCGCCCGCTGATAATAATAAGTGTGCTTCTGGGCTTCTCTAAGGTGCCATGCTTGTCCCACTTCCGGATGCTGACACTTTGATTGACACTGACTTATTGCAATCAGGCAGTGTCAGCATCCGGAGGTGGGACAAGTGCGGCCAGAACAGCACAGTCATGAAGCTGGCAATCAAAGTGTCAGCATCCGAAGGAGGGACAAGTGTGACGTGAACAGCGCATTAATGAAGCTGACAATCAAAGTGTCAGCATCCGGAGGCGGGACAAGTGCGGCATGAACAGCGCATTAATGAAGCTGACAATCAAAGTGTCAGCATCCGGAGGTGGGACAAGTGTGGCGCGAACAGCTCATTAATGAACCTGATAATCAAAGTGTCAGCATCCGGAGGCGGGACAAGTGCGGCATGAACAGCGCATTAATGAAGCTGACAATCAAAGTGTCAACATCCAGAGGCGGGACAAGTGCGGCGCAAACAGCGCATTAATGAAGCTGACAATCAAAGTGTCAGCATCCAGAGGCGGGATGCTGACACTTTGATTGTCAGCTTCATTAAGGTGACCTGCACAGCACAGTAACATCAGCACTGTGCTGTTCTGGTCACATGACCACATGCCGACACTCAGGAGGACGCAGCACACAGGATTCAGATGAGAAGTGCTGCAAGCAGGAAGTGATGGAGAAGAATGAGGGATTGGTGAGTTACATCATTAATTATTTTTGCGTGTGTCCTAGGATGGGGGGTAATGTACCAGGATGTGGGAGGTGCTATTGTCGAGCCCACTGGAGCGGGGGTACTCGGTACCGGACCGCGTTGCTACGGGGGATGTCACGAAGGGCCTGGTCCGGACTGTGTCCCGGGCCCTGGCAAGTAAAAGGGTGATATTTACAGGGGATAATAGTTTGTCATGACGCCACCCACGGTGTGTGGTCAGTAATGGGACCACCGCTGCTGCAGAACCTCCGGTGATGATGTTAGGCAGCTTAGATGGCACTGCTCTCCATAGGTAGAGGCGAGGTCCCCGGGGCAGTGATTGTTATAGTCTATGGTGGATGTGATAGTAAGGGATGGATAGTGGAGAAGGATAGAAGGAACACACACTCACGTTTCTGTAGTTTCCAAAGCTTTACTGCAGATGTTGTAGCAGATTGTCCACGGAGTCTGTACTGGGGCCGGGTTGCTCCCACCCTGTCCGGGTCCTCAGCTTCCTCGTGCTGCGCTGTGTGTGTGTGGCCCTGCTGCTTCTAGCTGAGCTGCTGGTACTGTCTCACTCTCTCTCGCCTTTCTGGTACCCCTTGACTAGGCAACTTGAGTCTTCTGTGTGGTGCTGACCCCGCCGTGTTGCTTTGCACTGGTACAGTGTTGATTTAGAAACTCCACTATTCTTGGATTCACTGTGCTGTGTGTGTCAGTCACAGTCTCGGATCCGGTGTCAATTCTATGCGCTCCTCTGGGGCAAGTGGTGATGGCACTCAAGCTCCCAGATGTGGTTCTCTGTCCTTAGTTCTCCTTTCCTCAGACCCTAGCTAGGCCTGGAATCGAGCAGCAGATTGTGGAGAAGCCTGTCGCAGCTTCTTTACACCACAATCTCCCTCTCTCAGTTCTACCAGGAACTGAACTCTTCACAGTACTGCCTCGTACTGAAGTAACTACTTCCTCTTGACCTGGAGTATATAAGGGAGCTGGTTGAGCTCCCCCTCCTTGCCCAGAGGTGCTAGTGTAAGTCAGTGTGTTGTGGGAGGGAACCCATGTGATGTTACTGTGGCACATTAACCCCTGGGGTGCTACACTATATCCCAGTATTCGGGGCCTATATCCAGGATAAGGGGCTATATGTGAGAATGGAGGCCACATCCAAAATAGAGAATAATGCACCAGGATGAGGGGAGTGCTATATCCCAGGATGGGGGAGGGGAGGCTATATCGAGGATAAGGGGCAATATACCGGGATGGGGGTAATGCACCAGGATGGAGGGTTGCAATATACCAGTATGGTGGAGCTACATCCAGGATAAAGGGCTATATACCAGAATAGGGGCCATATCCAGGATGAAGGATTGCTATATACCAGTATGGGGGGGGGGAACTATGTCCATAATAAGGGCCTATATACCAGAATGGGGGCCATATCCAGGATGAGGGGTAATGCTAATGCACTAGGATGGGGGCCATATCCAGTGATGGGGGTAATGTACAAGGATGGGGGGTATATATCAGTATGGGGGCTATATCCAGGATAAGGGGCTATATACCAGAGTGGGGGTCATATCCAGGATGGGGCGTGTAATGTACCAGGATGGGGGGCATATATCAGTATGGGGGCTATATCCAGCATAAGGGGCTATATACCAGAATGGGAGCCATATCCATGATAACTTTTTGCTATTACAGCTACAAATATTGGAAAATGATGGGTTTTTCTCAAAGTGACACCACCCGAGTTATGCTTGTTTTTTTTGGTGAATATTGACACACCGAGCTCAAAAGGTTAAGCATCACTGCTCTAGGACTGGCTAGCGTGCATTTACCACAGCGTTATTGTATTTAGTGCCAGCCCGGTAATAAAATATACACTGCCGTAATATCATACTGTATGCCAGGGCTGGGCAAGGAGAATCTCACCAGCCACAACCGGCCATCTGGCTGTTCCAATCCGGCCAACCATATAAAATATCCATAGGGCTGAAAACAGTGGGTTACAAGCAGCCCCATGCCCTCCGCCAGTGGTAAATACATTGGTGGAGGAACATCTGCCGGCTCCTTTCACCAATTAGCGTGTGAGATAGCAGATGCCATGATGTCACATCAACGTGCCTGCTGTGCAGAGGGTCAGTTCATAGGAGGCTATGTGGGGCTGATGAATATAGGAGGCTATGTGGGGCTTGTATATATAGGAGGCTATGTGGGGCTCAAGAATATAGGAGGCTATGTGGGGCTTGTGTATATAGGAGGCTATGTGGGGCTCATGTATTTAGGAGGCTATGTGTTATGATCCGATGACTTAGGAGTAACATGAAGATTTCACAGAAGTCGTTGGTAACTATACTGACCGCGACACCTGACTCAATACCGCAACTAGATATAGGCGTGGGATGTAACTAACCATGCCCTAGACACCTCAACATGGCCAGAAAACTAGCTACCCCTAGAAATAAAAATAGGAAAAGCTATCTAGCCCCAGAGCAGATCCCCAAAAGAGCAGCAAGCCCCCCACAGATATTAACTGGGAAACAGGAGAGGAAAAGACACACACAGGCAGAATATAGAGTTCAGCAAAGAGGCCACACTAACTAGATAGTAAGGACAGGATGGAATACTATTGCGGTCAGTATTAAAATACTATCAAAAAATCTCCAACAGCAGATAGTGTCAAAAATTACCCTGAGTCCACTAAGACTCGCCGCCCTCTGTATCTGCAAAACTTCTGTGAATCAAACAAGAATAAACAGGTACCAATACCAACAATACTGGAAATAGCAGATAACAGTGAATAGCAATTACTGTCCAGGAAGAAAGCTTCCTAACTGAGAGCAGGTAAACAAATATGCAGACTAAATTTCAAACCCACAACTCAGAACAAGACAAACTGAAAACAGATCCACAAGCACACAACGTGTGCGGCACAAAGTAACAAAAACCACTCAATTAGCTTGCAAGGATTTCAGCAGACCAGAAGACACCAGGAAGAGTTGTGGACACCTCCAGGAACATTTACAACTGGCAAGGACTGATCAGCTTCAAACCACTATATACTCCAATCCGACACTGACTGCCAGTCATCAAAATCAGCTGTAGAATTCTCCAACACACAGCCAGCTGCATTACCAGCAACAACCACTGGAGGGAGCTCACAACCAGAATTCCTCCTTAATGAATTCACAACAGCTATGTGGGGCTCGTGTATATAGGAGGCTATGTGGGGCCCCTCTATATAAGGGGCTATGTGGGGCTCATGTATATAGGAGGCTGGGTGTGGGGCACATGCATATTGGAGGCTATGTGGGGCTCATGTATATAGGAGGTTATGTTGGGCTCGTATATTTAGGAGGCTATGTGGGGCTCGTGTATATAGGAGGCTATGTGGGGCTCATGTACATAAGGGGCTATGTGCTGCTTGTGTATATATGAGACTATTTGGGGTTCATATATGTAGGAGGCTATGTGGGGCTCAGGTATATAGGGGATTTTATGTGGCTCATAACGTGTGTAGGGTTTTTGTGAGGGATTATAATGTATATAGGGGGCTTTGTGAGGGATCATAACATATATAGGGGCTTTGTGAGGGCTCATAATGTATATAGGGGGCTTTATGAGGGCTCATGCTTTATATGAGGGCTTTGTGAGGGCTCATGTTGTGTATGGGGGCTTTGTGAGGGCTCATAATGTATAGAGTAGTCTATTTTGGGCCCATAATGTATATAGTAGGCTATGTGAGGACTTATACTGTATATAGAGGGACTATGTGGGGGCTCATACGATATATAGGGAGCTATGTAAGCGGTTCATGCTGTACATAGGGGCTATAGGAATGATGACATCAGAGGTGTGCACCATGCCATGTCAACCCGACGCACCGAACAGCGGTAGAAGGCGTAAGCAGCTCCCGCCAATGAGCAATAAACTATAGCATTGAAGTTTTCTCCTTTCTAGATGATTTTTTAATGAAAGTAGCGCCAGCAAGAATTAGTATAAAATAATTTCTCTATATCAGATTATATGTCAGACATGACAGTAACTGGCAATAAGTGGCGCTGCGTAATGCTAATATAATGTACTTGCACACCGCCCCCTACTGGACTAGAGCAGAACTGCATTACATTAGGATTAGTAGATGAAGAGCCTCGATATTGTTATCAGCATGAAAAAATATTGAATTAGTGTTGGGTCATGCCCGCTGCGATATAACGATCCTGCCCCATTAATAATCACCCAGAATACAAAAAAGGAACAATTATGTTTGTGTTTAGCACAAGAGGCCGCGGACCGAGAATCATCCATGTGAGATAATGAAGTATCCAGGCCTCCCGGCTAATGAATCAATGAATGCAAAGTCAAAAGAGCGAAGAAGAAACACCGCCATCCATGCCAGAGATCAACCAGACCGCCACCGCCATGGGATGGGAAGTTGATGCTGCCGCTTTACATCTCTCTTAGCAAAGGGAAAAAGTTAAATTCACTAATAATGTATTTTTCTTGGAAAAAAAAAAAAGATTTTCAATGGAAAGGAATGGAGGAGAGCGTGTGAGCGTGGTCAGAAAAAAGAGACCGCCATCTGATTAAAGGAAGTGCAACGCTACAAGTTGGGAAATTGTCCATCAAACCAGTTTGGACCATGATTCCTACATCCAATTCACAATCAGAAAAGTAACAGGTGTGGGCAATATGAAAATCACACCTGAAACAAGAGAAAAAGGGGTGAAGTTGCCTCAATCTTTGCATTGTGTGTGTGCCACATTAAGCATGGAGAACAGAGAGAGGAGAAGAGAACTGTCTGATGACCTGAGAAATAAAATTGTGGAAAAATATCAACCATCTCAAGTTACAAGTCCATCTCCAGAGATCTTTATGTTCCTTTGTCCATAGACTATAATCAAGAACCCATGGCACTATAGATAATGTCCCTGGATGTGGACGTAAAAGAAATATTGATGAAAGGTTGTAACGCAGGATAGTCTGGATTGTAGATAAGCCCCAATCAATGTCCAAAGAAATTCAAGCCGTCCTGCAGGCTCAGGGGGCATCAGTGTCAGAGTAAACTATCCGTTCACATGCGAATGAAATGAAATGCTATGGAGGAGACCCAGGAGGACCTCACTGCTGACACAGACAGAAAAAAGCTAAAATGTGCAATATTAACCAAAATCTTTCTGGGAAAGTGTGTTGTGGAGAGATGAGACAAGATAGAGCTTCTTGATAAAGTGAATCATTCTGTTTACTGAAAACACAATGAGGCTACAAAGAAAAGAGCACAGGACCTACAGTCACATATGGGGGAGGTCAGAGAAAAGAGCACAGGACCTACAGTAACATATGGGGGAGGTCAGAGAAAAGAGCACAAGACCTACAGTCACATATGGGGGAGGTCAGAGAAAAGAGCACAAGACCTTCAGTCACATATGGGGAAGTCAGAGAAAAGAGCACAAGACCTACAGTCACATATGGTGGAGGTCAGAGAAAAGAGCACAGGACCTACAGTCACATATGGAGAGGTCAGAGAAAAGAGCACAGGACCTACAGTCACATATGGTGGAGGTCAGAGAAAAGAGCACAGGACCAACAGTCATATATGAGAGAGGTGAGAGAAAAGAGCACAGGACCTACAGTCACATATGGGGGAGGGCAGAGATAAGAGCACAGGACCTACAGTCATATGGGGGAGGTTAGAGGAAAGAGCACAAGACCTACAGTCACATATGGGGGAGGTCAGAGAAAAGAGCACAGAACCTACAGTCACATATGGGGTAGGGCAGACAAAAGAGCACAGCACCTACAGTCACATATGGGGGAGGGCAGAGATAAGAGCACAGGACCTAAAGTCATATGGGGGAGGTCAGAGAAAAGAACACAGGACCTACAGTCACATATGGGGGAGGGCAGAGAAAAGAGCACAGGACCTAAAGTCACATATGGGGGTGGGCAGAGAAAAGAGCACAGGACCTACAGTCACATGTATTAGTATCTGGCATATCCATGTATTACATGGTTGTCAATTACTCCCATATACCCTGGGGCAAGAGAGTAAGATATTATTGTTAATTAACTCCGCACATTTACCATTCCAGATTCCTGCAGAGATGGGTGATATCTGTTCTCACAGAAATAGAGATAATTAATGCGCAGTCCCTGCAATATTCACCAGGAGGCAGCAAAAAGTCATGAATTTTGATAGCAAAAACACAAATATAAATCTTTGATATGTAAATTGTGAGACCAGCGCAGCGTAAAATCTCCTGTACAAGATGGGGAATTGACGAGTCGCAGGAGCAGAAGGTGAAGATCCAACAATTCCAGTTCGGTGGGATTGTGTATGGGTAGGGTCACATTGAAAACAAGAATTGCATCACCGCATCCGGATCCGGATGCGGTGGACGCAATGCCGGTCGCACACAGTTTTTTTCAAAACTGTGTGCAGAATACCGCACTGCGGTAACCGGATGGCTCAGGATGTGTAATCCTGAGCCATCCGGTAACTGCATAGGTTGCGGTTCCCGGCTATTGACGGGACCCGCAACCGTAATAAAGAGTTAAATTGCTGACCTAAATGACTGTTAGAGGTCTGCAGGGGGCTTAGACCCCCCTACAGACCGGCCGCCCACTTCTATAGTGTTCTTGTACAATGTCTCAATGGGCACGGGCTCTTCGGAGCCCGTGCATGTAAACCAAAGGTGCCCCCCCCCCCGTATCACTATACAGGGGTGCATACACCCCTGTATTACAATTATGCTTTAATTATGTGATATACACCCAGAAATGTCACAATCGTAATGTAAGAATATATTTACATGTTTTCGGAGGCTGAGTGAAGGCAATTCCATGGGCGGGGCTGTGTGCAGTAGCCTCCGCCCGCTCCTTGTTGATGCCCGCCCCCTCTGGCCGTAATCCAGTGTTGTGAGGGCGGGCACGTCGTTAAAGGGGCGTGGCTAACCGCGGCACATAGTTAGCCACGCCCCTTTAACGACGTGCCCGCCCTCACAACACTGGATTACGGCCAGAGGGGGCGGCCATCAACAAGGAGCGGGCGGAGGCTGCTGCACACAGCCCCGCCCATGGAATTGCCTTCACTCAGCCTCCGAAAACATGTAAATATATTCTTACATTACGATTGTGACATTTCTGGGTGTATATCACATAATTAAAGCATAATTGTAATACAGGGGTGTATGCACCCCTGTATAGTGATACGGGGGGGGGGGCACCTTTGGTTTACATGCACGGGCTCCGAAGAGCCCGTGCCCATTGAGACATTGTACAAGAACACTATAGAAGTGGGCGGCCGGTCTGTAGGGGGGTCTAAGCCCCCCTACAGACCTCTAACAGTCATTTAGGTCAGCAATTTAACTCTTTATTACGGTTGCGGGTCCCGTCAATAGCCGGGAACCGCAACCTATGCAGTTACCGGATGGCTCAATATTACACATCCTGAGCCATCCGGTGACCGCAGTGCGGTCCCGGCAAACGCTGCGAAAACTGCTGCCTGCATGATTTTAAACGCAGGCAGCAGTGCCGGATCCGGCCACCGGATGGCTTGTGAAGCCATCCGGTGTTTTGCATAGGCTCCTATCAGGAGCGTTTCCTGGTCCGGTTTTGAGCTTTTTAAAAGCTCAAAACCGGATCAGGATTTTACAAAAAAAACGGAAATGTGACCCTGGCCTTTGTCAGTGATATATATAGACACCGCGGATCACCTTCTATGAGCCCTCCAAAATGAGACAATATTACAAACCGTCTATACTGTACACGTGAAATACATGGCATCATTATGTATCGGTGCTGACATCAGAGCATCGGATGCTGGATCTGTAGGGATGACGGGAGGTTAAGCTGTTTCATACAAATATTGCTCAATATATATCCATCTTTGCTCTCAACATGTGCAGCGCCCCCAGGAGGCCACAAAAGGGAACTGCAGCCAGGCAGGTAGGACAATTGTTGCACAACAACACCCTCACAGCCCACATAACCCACGTGCAGTAGATGGCAGCATCCAGCCCTGAGATTGGATACTCTAGGCAAGCCAGGGGTGGTGGATTTAGAGGAGTGGGTTGGGCACACACATAGTCAGGTGACTTGACAGTAGAAATAGTGAAGGGGGAGGAGGAAGGAGTTCAGTAGGCCAGAGGGTGCTGAACAGCAAAGACCAAGAGCAGCAGCAGACTGAGGAACACGGCACAGGCCAAAGACAGCGGAAGGTTGAGCTAAGCTGAGCAGGATAAAGACACACACGTCCTGGAAGAGTGAAGGTGTAAGGAGCGCAGAATCTGTACCGAGCCAGTGTGAGCCGGAGGAGAAATAAAGCACGTCCGAAGCCGATACCACCAGGAGTGTGAGAGGACTGAGAGGGACGGTGAGACCCGGGCCCTAGACATACAGCTGAAGCTACCGACTGCAGGCGGAGTAGCCCTCCTATGACACTGAAAGACGCAGAGAGAAGGAGCCTAGTAGAGCCTCAGACTTGAGGACTGCTGGAGGCTGGGCTGAAGTAGAGTGTTGGCTCTAGAGGGGACCGTAGTTTCACCCGGAACCCCAAACAACACGACGAGGGACCACAGCTACACGTTAGGGTCCCTACCCCAAAGGACAGGCAGCTCAGTGACGACCAGGAGGTCGCACAAGGGCCCGAGTCACCGCCATTCTGTCCAGCGTTACACACACCAAGTAAATCCAGAGAACGTAAACAGCCCGGAAAGGACACAGAGACAGTGTGAGGGATCACAGAGAGAGAGGCCTGGCTGCAGAGATTAAGGGAGCCCCAAAGGGGAGAGTGAGCCCGTGTATTAAGAACTGAGACTTGTAAAGAACTGTAACCAACTGTGAGCTGTATTGCAAAGCTTTGAGAGTAAACACGGAGACCCTGAACTTGCTTCCCTTGTCTGATTACATCTGCTTAAGTGATATTCCCTTTATACAGAATACAGGAAGCCCTCCACCTGCAGAGCCACAGCACAGCCTGTCAGCACCAGCACCAAGGAGAGATTCCTGCAGCGTCTGCACAGTAAGTGTACTGAACATTCCACAACAGACTTTAACTCTTACTGCCCCGGGGAACTCAGTTCTACCCACTGGAACTATCCCATCTACGCTGCTATTCCATTGACTCACCGCGGCCGGGACTCCGGTTTAGACAGGCGTTTGCTTCTTCCTCCTTGTCACGGATGGACCGCGCCTGCCGGTAGTGGGGCCCGGTGGTACAGATCAAAAGTGAAGACGTCTTGTGGGAACAGATTAAGGGGTTCATTTGTCGTGACGCCACCTATGAGAGTTTCGGTAACTTTACCGACGCTGCGGGGCCTCCGGGGGATGGAATGCAGCAAGATGGAACGCTCCCCACAGGCTGAGCGGTGATCCCCGGAGCCAGAAGCTGCACAAGATGTTGTGAGGCAGCTGCGTTTAACTTAGCATGCGGATAAGCAGTTCATAAGAAGGCACGGACACTGTAAGTCTCTGTAACGGTTTCTTTACTGTAACCAGTGAGCATTACATGGTATACAGTTTGTAGGTAGTGCACCGGGTGGACTCAGCAATGACCAGTTTTTCTCAGAGATCCGCGGTGTTCCTCCATTCTAAGTACTGTGCCGTTGTCGCCCAGGAATACCAGGTTGGGTACAGTGAGGCTGCTTGAATGCCCTATCCGGGGTATACGTTCCGGATGCTTTGGGGAGCCTTGGGTCCCTTGGTGGGTACACCGTTGGTTAGACGACTGGATTTGGCGATGGTGGGGTGCTCCTGTAAAGCGGTCCCTCCACTCCTCTGGTTCGCATAGCAGAGCTGGACTACTGCTAGGTTCGGTACCAGCAAAACGGCTGTAGATGGGCACGGGATGATTTTGGACCCGCATGTTGACACCCGTAGTTCGGTTGGTGATGCACCGGAGTAATGGCGCTCAACCGGGTGACGGTAGGGAGATGGCCGGTAGAGTTGCAGAGCTGGGAATCTGCAGAGGTCTTCTACGTTGCTGTTACACTCCCAGACTAGACTCTTCTCTAGACTGTCGACTCACTAAAGCTTCTTGTTCAAAAGTTTTTATTGAGTTTTATAATACAAGGTAAACGATTAAACATGCATATGATATAACTGAGTCTGCGGCAGTTTCAGTTAGTTCAAACAAAACAGGAAAGGTAATGTCCTTGCCAACGAGCATAGGACAAGTCTGCGATAAATCAGCATAGTTAAGGTTAACAACACATCTCATAATTTATGAGCTTTTATAACTAATTGAATAATATAATTCAATAAACAAAAATTCTGATGTTTGGTTAAAAGGGGGAGGGGGGAGGATAGAAGGGTCGAGAGGGAAGGGGAAGGGGTAAGAGGGAGGAGAAGAGTCATCACTGTTCAAGAGTTTGGAAGTGTGCTTGTGAATGACTTGGTCCATACAGTTCATGTGTGTTTAGACTTGCACGTTCGGGAAGTGACTAGAGGGAAATAGCCTGTTCCAAGGTCCCCATTTTTTATTGTATTTATTAATTGATTTGTGCCTAAGTGCGTAGGATAGCTCGTAAGCATTGTGTGTAGAGACCTTCTCTAGAAGAGTAGAGAACGAGGGTGCCTTGGTGTCTCTCCACATCGATGCGACGAGTGTTTTTGCTGTTAAGATAATGTGAACCGTCAGAGGTCTATAGTGAGGGGGGATGTGTTCAGTATCAAGAAGGAGGATGACAAGTTCCGAAGAAAGAATACATCCGTCATCTGTTAAGTCCGTGAGCAGCATTTGGGTTTCGTTCCAGAAAGACTCCAATGCTCTACAATGCCAAAAGATGTGAGAGATGTCTCCAATCTCTACGAGACAGCGCCAGCAAAGTGGGGAGTTCTCCTCTTTGATCGAGTGTAATCTTTGCGGGGTGAAGTACCATCGGGTGAGAGTTTTGTAATGGGTTTCTATGAGTGATGCATTCGGAATCATCTTTTGGAGTTTCGCAAGTGAGTTGCTAAGAAGCTCGGGGTGAATTGTGGTTCCCAATTCTCTTTCCCAGGCGGTTAAGTTGTGTGTTTTAGTAAGAGCACTATCAGAATTCACAATTTTATAAATGCTTTTGGTGGACCAAAAAACTAGGGATAGGTTGTGCTTGTATAATTGGGCAACAGGTTGAGGGAGAAGAAAATTTGGTGTTTTTTTGTTTATGTATCTGAATATCTTTTCCCAAGTGGTGAGTTCAGATTCTTGTAAACAAAAAGTTGCTTGTAGCCGATCTAGTGGAAACAACCTGTTGTTCCTATCGATAATATCAGAAATGTAATTTATCCCAGAGCTTTTCCATGTGTCTAAGTTGATGTTCGGGATCATAGATTTTAAGATGTCGATTGGTATCCAGTCGTGGGACAGTACTGTTGAGGTTTCTTTTGCTTTTGATGTGAAGAGTTTCCAAGCCTGAATAGTCGCTTTGATGGTTAAGTCCTGAGGAAGTCTCTTGGAGGCTTCGCATAGGTGAGATAGGAGCAAAAGAAAGAGTTTGTTTATAGGGTGCTTGGATTCCTCTAGAGTGAGCCAACTAGGTCTTGCCATCTCGCTCCACCAGGTCCTGCTTAGGGTGATTAACGTAGCTGTATAATATGCCATGAGGTTGGGGACTGCCAGGCCTCCGTTAGCTCTGCTCTTCTCCAATGTATTTCTTGCAACCCTAGGTTTCCTCTGCCCCCAAATAAAAGAGGATAATTGGGACTGGAGTTTCCTAATCCAACTTTGTTTTATGGGAATTGCAAGGGAGCGAAAGATGTAGAGGATCTTCGGGAGTGTGAACATTCTATAGGATTCGATCCTTCCAATCCAGGATAATTCTATTTTTGACGCGTGGGCAAGATCCAATTGGATAGTGTTAAGGAGAGTCGTCAAGTTTCTGTCTATGAGATTAGAGGTGTGGTCTGTGATTATAACCCCTAAGTAATTTAGTTCCTTCTTGTCCCACGCAAGATCATGCTCAGCTTTGATAGAGGAGAGAGTTTCAGGATCAAGATTAAAATGCAAGACTTGAGTTTTGGTGAGGTTAATCTTGTAGGAAGATACTTCAGCAAATTCTTCGATAGTCAAGAGTAGATTCCTCAATGAATTAATGGGATCCGATAGTGTGAGGATGATGTCGTCTGCAAACAGGCTAATCTTGTACTCTTTTGTTACGGTGTGGACGCCTTTTATGAGGTAGTTCATTCTAATCTTCTCTGCCAGCGGTTCAATGAAAAGATCGAACAGTGAGGGTGATAAGGGACAGCCCTGTCTAGTTCCGTTTGTCAGGGGGAAAGTGTCTGATAGGGTATTGTTAGTCAGTATGCTAGCTGTTGGGTGTGAATAAAGAGCTTGGATCATGTGGAGAATGTTGCCCCTAAATCCGAATTTTTTGAGGGATTCAAAGAGGAATCCCCAATGTACCCTGTCGAACGCCTTTTCGGCATCGACTGATACAAAAATTGCAGGAGTTTTACGGTTTTCGATTTGTGATAATAAGTTAATAATTCTTCTGGTTGCGTCCGCTGAACCCCTGTTTTTGATGAATCCCACTTGATCACTATGTATCAAGTTTGGTGTGATTGTTTGAATTCTAGAGTTTAGAGTCTTAGAGATTATTTTTAGATCTGAATTTAAAAGGGAAATGGGTCTATAATTTGAGACGTCCTCCGGATCTCCCTTATTTTTGGGTATCATAGTAATGATGGCTTGAAGGGTTTCTTTAGAGGGGAGAACTTTAGGGTCTGTGAAAGAGTTTAGGAGTCTGGTTAGATAGGGGGCTAGTATGTCTTGGTAAGTAGAATAGTATTCATTTTGGAGGCCATCTGGCCCTGGGGATTTCAGTTTTTTGAGGGATTTAATAGTATCCATGATCTCTCTCTCTGTGAAAGGGGAATTCAGGAAGTCTAGATCCTCTTTTGAAAGCGTGGGGAGGTCAATTGAGTCAAAAAAGTTTAATATTTTGGAATGAGAGGTTGGTGGATCTGAGCTAGTTTGATTCAAGTTATAAAGCGACTTATAGAATTCCGCAAAAGTTTCTGAAATCTGTCGTGGGAGTTTTTGTGGCACTCCATGTTTGTTCTTTACTTGGGAGATATTAGTTTTGAGTCTCCGGTGTTTTATAAGTGAGGCAAAAAGTTTGGAGGGTTTATTCGAACAGTGATAAAAATTTGACTTGCTTAGGCGAACCATTTTATCATAATCGGAGACCAATAGTGCTTTGAGCTCAATTCTCAGTTTAAGAAGTTCTTTTAGGGTCGCTTCATTAGGGTGGCTTGCTATTGATATTTCAAGGGTTCTTATTTGTTGGGTCAGGGTTTCTGTTGCTAAAGTCAGGGATTTTTTGTGTCTCGAGTTAATTTGTATTAGGAATCCTCTTATTACGGCTTTGTGGGCGGACCATATAGTTGTTATTGGTGTGCCGTTGATGTCATTTTCATTAAAATAGTGTTTTAGGGTTTGTTCAATTTCTTTTTTGAAGTGCGGATGGTTGAATAGGAAAGAGTTAGCCTTCCAATTACTCCTACGGTTTGAAGGGGATCCCTGTGTGGCAACAAAAAGGACTGGAGAGTGGTCTGACCAAGTTTTAGGGAGAATTTCAACTGATTTTATGCATCTAAGAGAGGAAATGTCTGTAAGGACCAAGTCAATACGGGCTAGGGATTTGTGGACGCTGGAAAAGTGAGTGAACTCTACTGACGACGTGTTGAGGCATCTGAAGGCATCATATAACTCCTCTTTTTTTAGTAATGGATCCAATTGGGTGTTTTGGTTTCGACTTTTATTGGATGAGTCCATGTTGCTATTTGGAACAGAATTAAAGTCTCCAAATATGTACAGAGTGCCTTCTTGTTTTTCTCTGATTAAGCGGGTAAGTTTTTTTAAGAAAGAAATTTGACCGGAGTTTGGGGCATAGACGTTGACTAGAGTGTGGGTTACATCATTCAGCTGACATTTAAGGATTATGTATCTCCCTTCTGTGTCGTTTGTAACTTCTTTCAGTTCAAATTTGACCGACTCCTTGATGAGTATAGCTACTCCCGCCTTCTTCTTATTGTTTGAGGAAAGAAAGATGTGTGGATAATGTGCGTTCGAAAATTTCGGTGGGTGGTCCTTACTAAACCGTGTCTCCTGGAGTCCCGCGACATCTATGGTCAGTTTTCTCAGATCCCTCCATACATGGAAGCGCTTCTGGGGTGAGTTAAGGCCATTGGTGTTTAGTGATAAGAATTTCAGAGACATATTTATGTCGGAGCGAAAGTGATTCAGTTGGGTAGGATGACTCTAGAGGGGAGAAAAAAAAAAAAAAAAAAAAAAAAAAAAAAAAGGTGGAAGAGGGGGGTCTAGGAAGGTGAAAACAGACCTTATCAACTGGACAAGGTTTTGTTACTAGAACACTTTAAGTACTTTATCAATAACAAATCAGGAAATAAGTTTTGAGGAAGGGTCAATAGACCGATGGAAGTCTTCCTTTTGGCTAACGGTTTGGCCACTGGTGCATGGTTTTTCGACTGTGAGTAAGTAAGGCTCCATTAAGTTAGAGAATCAGGTCAGCCTGGTAATCTTATGTTGAGGTCCTTTAGAATCTTGAGTCCTTCCCCAGATTCTTCAATGATGTAGGTCTTTTCCTTGAGTGTGACTATCACGTTCGATGATGGATGACTCCACCTATACATTAATTGGTTGGCTCGGAGGGCATCCGTGAATGGTTTAAGGGCTTTCCGTTTCATAAGGGTCTCCTTTGAGATGTCCTGAAAGACTTTAATGTCCTGGTAGGGTGAAGGGAGTGTTTTGTTTCTTTTCAGATATTAATTAATTTGGTTTTTGGTGGGATAGAAGGAAAATTTGGCAATGACATCTCTGGGAGTATTGTCTGGTAGACGAGGTGGTTTGGGTAACCTGTGAGCTCTTTCTATCGAATATTCAATGTCCTGTTTTCCCGGTATGATCTTTTTGGTTAAGTTTTTGACAAATGTATCTAGATCATGAGGTTTAACTGTTTCTGGTACACCCCTGAATTTCAAATTCACTCTACGGTCTCTGTCCTCTCTATCAGCCAGTTTTTCTTTTAGAAATTTGGATTCTTCCCTCATTTTGGCGCAATCGTTCTTTACTAGTCTTAAGTCATTTCTTAGGTCAGAGATGATTTGGTCTTGTTCATCTACTCTTGCAACTATCGTGGCGATCGTAGTTTTCATGTCTTCTAGATGCGTGTTCATGTTTTCTTCCAACTTAGCTTGAAAGTCCGAGAAGAGGTTAAGCATGAAGTCTCTGTCCACGGGTTGTTTTTGGGTAATGTTAACGATTGGTTCAGGCGTCATGGGATTAGGTTTTAGTTTTTGTCTAACCGGGCTATTGCTACTGGACTCATGGCCCGAGTTCTGGTTAAGTGTATGAGAGGCCAGGGAGTTTGCTTTTGAGGGTGTGCCCATCTCTTTCCGTTTTGTGGTACTGTAACTAGTTTCATTCATCGGTGACTCTGTTGATTTCTCTGGAATCTCTCCCTCTCTGTCTTTTTTATTGGTGCGAGTGGTTTGGGATGGTATGGGAATGTTACTTTTATGTGGAGATTTCTGTAGGTCCCCTGCAAGTTCTATCCCTCTTGGGGAGGAGTTTAGTCTGTTCTTGCTAGACATAGTTCTGTTTGAGTAGGTGGTTTAAAGGAAGTCTCAGGGGAGAAGGTACTAGCTTGTTTTCCCCTTAGACAAGGTAGTTTAGGTTATATCCAGTCAAGGGGAACGTCTGAGAGAGTACTTGTAGTGCCTCTAAGGTTGGATGGCCAAGTCAGTTGAGTAAAGGTCAATGAATGTATGTAAGTATATTCAGGTCAGTGTACAGGCTTGTAGTAGTCCCTAGTAAAGGTTAACAGGGTAGTTATACACAGTAGTCTAGTACAGTATGTTGTTATACATGCAATTACAGAGGATTTATATGTTACTGTTGGTTAGACAATAGATATAGCTTTCCTCTGCCTTGTCTGAAGATGTAAAACCAGCTAGATTCAGGACCACAAAAGGAGGTGAAAAGCAATCAGGAAGTAAGAGAACATTTCACACGTTCCTATTTATCAATATATGGAGACTCTATCACAGTCGCTGTCCCACAGTGGTGAATTGGTGCTGAAATGTACAGAAAGCTGAAGGATGCTATGTAAATAATAGCCCAATATATCTGATTGAATAGTTAATGGTTGTCTATCCAAGTAGAATCATCATAATAAGTTCTGTAATGTTCAATGCAGTGAAAAGTCACAATAACTGTGATTGAAACTAAGAAGGTTCATAGGGCTGGTGGTAAAGTAAGCCAACTGCCTCCTTCACCCACCCAGAGTAGCTATATATATATATATATATAAAAAAAAAAAGTTCAGAAGCTGTATGGGTGGTGGGGGGCGAGAGATCAGCAAGTGCCCCCTATAATGATTACCTCTGGGATTGATGAGGAGGAGATTCTTAGGTGTCCAGGAAGATGGTAACAGGTGATTCTGAGGTGTATGGTCGCAGTGATGATCCGGTTGAACACTCCTCTGTCTTCTTTTCTACCCCTCGGGATCTGGGCTCCAGAGCTGTCTCTTATCACTACTTCTCTGTGCTGCTTCAGTCTTCAGAGCGAACACTGGACACTAGGTGGTGCTGTTGCACTGTTTATCAATGAGTACAATAGGATGAGACTATGATGTCCATCTGCAGCCTTCTCCTCTCTCCACGAGGTCTTGCAGGACTCCAAACAAAGAGTTCCCCTGTCTGTGCCCTCTGTTCCTCGGCTCCTCCAGCAGCTCGTTCAGGTAGGAAGCCTTGTTGGGTGTTGGCAGGGTCTTTCTCCTCAGTCGGGTGCCAGATATTGAGTAAGGGGTGCAGGCACCACAGTAATGGCTGAGCTCCTCCAGCTCCCTGCCTCACCTGTGACAGTGTGGATTTTCTGAAGTTTACCTTTCTGTCCTGTGGTCAGTCAGGACCTCTGTGAGCGTTCCGTGGGCCAAACGGTGGTGGAGAAGGGGAGATCCCGGGGATCAGCTCCCAAAGGGAAGAGGCACTCTGTGTCTGCTGGATTCAGGACCTGTACTTAACTTGGTCTTGCTTCACAGTTCTCTGCCAGATCTTTACTCAATTCGGTCCAGGTGACCCCTGGGGCGTCTTGGATCAGTCGGTGTAGCTTGGGTGGGAGAATCTATCTTGGAACAGACCGATAATCACGTCGCTTTTTGCTGGGCACCAGAGCTCCAGGAGGACACTTCTACTCCATAGGGCTGCTAGCCACGCCTCGACTCACTAAAGCTTCTAAACTTTCCACTACACACTACCCTTACACTCCGCCCACTAGGACCTGATTGGCCCTCTATGCTAGGTGATGCATGTAGGGTATGGATCTCTGAGTTAACTGTGTGATTGCTGGGTCAGAGAATATTGCTGCTGCATTTGTGCCTGCAATACCCTCCTGTGACGCACTCGGTGCGGGGTGCCACACCATCATTCCCGGAGGTTCTGCAGCAGCGGCGGCCCCATCACTGGCTGCATATAGTGGGTGGCGTCACGATTGACAATCCCCTGTAAATATCCCCCCTTTATTGCCGAGCCCGGGACACGGTCCGGACCAGGACCACCCGTGACTTCCCCAGCAGCCGACCGGTCCGGTACCGAGTACCCCACGTCCCAGTGGGCCCGACACATGCAGAGGTGGTTGGAATCTCACTAGGTCTTCACTATACAGTAGATATTGTTGGCTTCTTGTCTATGGGATCCCCGGTTGGTCGTGAGCCGCTCAGTACAATATTAATATGATCATGGAATAATGTGCCTGCCATGAACTGAAATCCTGCCTCAATATTCTGCCTGTAAGACGTTTGACAGACAGGAGAGCAGGAGCTGAGAGACACAGACATCTGCCTCCTCATCCTGCAAAGAGATGAAGACCCAACACCACTTTCTGCAGACAACAGAGCTCAGCATTTCAGCACCATCAGGTCTAAATGTGATTGGCACCAATGGCCAAAGGCACCCGGATGGGGCATTACTGCAAGGAGCAAACCAGGATGAGGCATTACTACAATGAGCAGACCAGCATAGGACATTACTGCAATATGGGGGCCAGCCCCAACATATAACTTGTTCACTTGTGCTGCAAAATGTGTTCACTATTTGTATTTGCATCATTTTTGTGCTAGCTGCTTCTATGCCTCATATCTACTGCTCTTTCACACACTCCATTAACTCCATCGATATCAGTCCCTCTCTGCTCCCCGCTCCTAAGTACTGCTCTCATGCTCTTTTTAGAATGTTAATAAGCCCAGATATATCGACACCTTCCATACAATATAAGAGACGGCTTCACAAACCCCTTAACCATCTACTCACTCTCATTACTCTTCTGCTCCCAGTCGCAGGGGATATTGAACCAAATCCAGGCCCTTCTTACAATAATAAACTTAACTCCTTCCCTACTACTCTCAGAAACTGCAAAAATGTAATTAATATCCCCGGCATGCCATCTGTCTCCTTCAACTGTGCCCTTTGGAACCTTCGCTCAGCATGCAACAAATTCTCCTACATCCATGATTTATTCCTTTCACATAACATTGACCTCCTTGCTCTTACAGAGACCTGGATTCAGCAGTTGGACACTACCGCTGCTGCTGCTCCCTCATATGGTGGCCTCCAATTTTCTCAAACCCCCAGACCTGAGAACAGATTAGGTGGAAGTGTTGGTCTTCTGCTGTCAACAAATTGTTCTTTTCAGGTTATCTCACATGTCCCCTCACTTATCTTCCCTTCTTTTGAGATACACACTGTAAAGATACCTTTACACGCCACAACTATTGCCGGCGATCGGAGGCAACCGAACGTGCGCGTGCACGTTTTTGACGGTTGCCTCCGAATTCCGAAGCCACATGTACACGCCGCAATTGCGCCCTCAACCTAAGTTGTCGTTCCGGAAGTTCCCACACCAACATTGGGAAACATCCGGTTGACTCCTGACGCCGCTTTACAGGCCGCAATCCTCAAAGGAATGTGGGCGTACATGGTCAGCGCCACAAGAGCATAGGCTTGACAGACTTGTGTATTCCGCGCCCCAAACACGCTGATTAGACAACGCAATGGCGTCACGATTGGCCAGCCTGCTACACCATAGTTGCGGCGTGTAAGGGTACCCTAAGACTCTACAGGCCCTTCTCCCTGCTTGTGGCAGTGGTTTAATCGACCCCCAGGCCCCCCATGTCAATTTCTTGATCACTTTGCTACCTGGTTCCCCACTTTCTAGCCTGCGATCTTCTCACTCTCGTCGTGGGTGACTTTAACAATCCTATCAACAACCCCATCTCCACATCCGCCTCTCGTCTTTTAACCCTAATCTCCTCTCTTGGTCTTTCACAACTTTGTAACTCTGCCACACATGAAGATGGGAATACATTGGACCTGATCTTCTCCCGTCTCTGCTCAGTGCATGATTTTACAAATTCCTCTCTTCCGCTCTCTGACCACAACCTTCTTTCATTCTCAGTCAAGTACTGTCAACCCTTCAAGGACACTCCCAACTTGTTCACATATAGGAATATACGTGCTATTGACACCCTAGCCAACAATCCTAAACAACTCTTTGACACTTTCCACTCCCTCCTATGTCCAAGAGTACAGGCCCCAACCACCAGCCTCACAGCTGATGATCTGGCCAAATATTTTAAGGACAAAATTGACAACATACGACAGGAAATTTCCTCCCAGCCTCAGAATATCATGCATTCTCCTCCCTCCACTTCATCCAACTCTCTTTCGGTCTTTGATCCGGTCACAGAGGAAGAAGTCACCCGGCTTCTTGCATCTCCTCGCCCTACTACCTGCACCATGAACCCTATTCCCTCACATCTACTTCCATCCCTTTTTCCTGCTGTCACATCTCACCTAACTAAAATATCCCAGCTATAGGGTACTCGGGAACCAGGCTGGTGCTGTCTCCCTGGGGTATCTAGGTAGTCATGACCCGATCCCGTGGCCTGGGATCAGTCCAAAAAGGGTTTATTTACAGGGGATTTGTCATGATGCCACCCAGGGTATGTGGTCAAAAGAACCACCGTTGCCGTATTCCTGCTGGGGACGGTGACTTGGGGCAGCGTGGATGGTAAGCCCTCCTTGGATAGGGCTGAGGGTCCCCAGGGCAGGATTGGTGGTACTGGATGGACTAGGAGGGTTTATGCTGGGTACAAGTCACTTATTTCCAAGCTGCAGCTCCTCCAGCCAGTGTGCAGGGACGACCGTCTGTTGCTCCTCAGGTGGGATTCAATTGCAACATTTGCTGCTGCAGCTCTCCATAGTGCTGGTTTTCCTAGTGCTTGAAGTGGTGCTGGAAAGAAAGCAGTCTCAAGCAGGGATGAAAATAACCGAATTTCCACACACAGATAAACTCGCAGGGTACTTTACTCTTTGGCAGCAGTTCACAACAGTTACAGTTTCTTCAGTACAGTTCACAACCTTTTACACTGCTCCGGCAACTCAACTGTGCAGCTCAGGTAGCTTTTCTGTGTTACTCCCTCAAAGTCCTTTCAGGTACCGTCACACGCCGCAATCTCGCCTGGCGATCTGAAAGGTGATGTGTCGCCCTGGCAAAATCGCCGTGAAATTGCCTCACGGTGGCAGGGTGTGATTGGGCAATTTCGCGGCGATAAATCGCCCTTTGCCTGATTCCTGAACAGTGCTCAGTAATCAGGCGATATCGCCAAGGTGATTTTTTTGTGTTTTGGCGTGTGACAGGACGATAGTGATGGAAAGAGCGTTGTCTATGATTTCCTGTAGGCGTGCCTCAGCGTGCTGGAGTCCGCGCCCCGTGTGAGATGATTGGTGTGGGCTACTGTGTTCCCATTGGCTGTCAGTTGACACCGCACCATATTTCGAGAGCTGTCTGTTCAGCACCACACACATCTTCTGCTACACAACCGTCCGCAAACTCAGTGCAATTACGCACGCCATTGAATAGCGCAAGCTATGTTGTTCGCGTGTATTAAGTTGTGCTGTGTGGAGTATAGTGCCACATGACAGCTCAGATGTTGGGGTACACTTCGTAGATGCGTGCCATAGGCCAGTGTTTGTGTTGCAGGAGCCAAAATTGACGACACGAGCGTGTATTTGTGACAAACTCCGATAGACAATGACGTCATGTATTAGCCAGCCTTCCAGAGCAGGCTGACCAATCGTAACGCTGTTGTGTTGTCCAATGAGCGCGTATGGGGCGCGGTGTAAACCACTATGGCACACCTATCTCCTCGCCGCGCTGAACATGTACGCCCACATTGCCTTTGACATTGCGGCGTGTGAAGCGGCGATGGAATGAGGCAAGATTGCTTCCGCTGTAGGTGAGGCGATTTCCAGAGCGACACATCACCTTAGCTTGAGGGCGATATTGAGGCGTGAGACGCCGCCATCGGCGATCTGAGGCGGGCACGAAAAACATGAGCGCACACGTCATATCGCCACACATCGCCTGGTGAGATTGCGGCGTGTGACGGTACCTTAACTGTTGCCCTTATTCATTCTCGCCTGGATTACTGCAATTCTCTACTAATCAGTCTCCCTCTTACTAAACTCTCTCCTCTCCAATTCATCCTCAATGCAGCAGCCAGGATCATATTCCTCTCCAAACACTTCATCGATGCCTCTATCCTGGGGCAGTCATTGCACTGGCTGACAATCCGCTATAGAGTATAATATAAAATTATCACTCTTACCCACAAAGCCCTCCTCAGTTTTGCACCGCCCTACATCTCCTCCCTCATCTCTGTCTATCACCCTACACGTGCCCTCCGTTCTGCAAGTGACCTAAGACTGACATCAGCTACAATCCGAACCTCCCACTCCCGTCTCCAGGACTTCTCACGAGCTGCACCAATTCTCTGGAACGGGTTACCAAAAACAATTCAATTAATTCCCAATACCAATAGTTTTAAGCGAGTCTTAAAAACACATCTCTTTAGACTGGCCTATCACCTCACTTGTCTAACTATTCCTGTCTTCCCTTTTCCAAATCTGGCCTCCTGTTTCATCTGTCTGCACCTGCAGACTGTCTGTCTGTCCCCTATGCATAGTATAGCACTTTATCTGTACTTGTAGCGTTACGTGAATCCCCTATTTATTATATTGATGTCTGGACCATCCAACACCACTTTTTACCATTTACCTTTTGTGCCTCCCCTATTTCCTCTAGATTGTAAGCTCTTGCGAGCAGGATCCGCACTCCTCATGGTTTTTGAATTTTTGTTACTCTGTATTGTCTCATATTGTCTGTACATATCCCCTCCGAATTTTAAAGTGCTGAGTAATATGTTGGCGCTATATAAATAAAATTATTGTAATAATAATAATTATTAGTACTAATAAATAAAATTATGATTATTATTATTATTACTACAAGACGTGGGCCAGGTTGAGGACATAACTGCCAGGAGAGGATCAAAATGGAGCACATAACTACAAGGAGAGGGTTAGGATGGAGCACATAGCTACAACAAGAGGGTCAAGATGGAGCACATAACTACAAGGAGAGGGTTAGGATGGAGCACATTACTAGAAGGAGAAGGTCACAGTGGAGCACATAGCTACAAGGAGAAGGTCAGGATGGAGCACATAGCTACAAGGAGAGGGTCAGGATGGAGCACACAGCTACATGAAGAGGGTTAGGATGGAGCACCTAGCTAAGAGGAGAGAGTCAGGATGGAGCACATAGCTACAAGGAGAGGGTCAGGATAGAGCACATAGCTACAAGGAGAGAGTCAGGATGGAGCACATAGCTACATGAAGAGGGTTAGGATGGAGCACCTAGCTAAGAGGAGAGCGTAAGGATGGAGCACATAGCTACAAGGTGAGGGTCAGGATGGAGCACATAAACTGTAAGGAGAGGGTCAGGATGGAGCACATAGCTACAAGGAAAGGGTTAGGATAAAACAGATAGCTACAAGATGAGGGTTAGGATGGAGCACATAGCTACAATAATAATACAATAATTCGAGGACACATCAGATGCAGTTCCACACTTTCTCACGGGTTTTAGGTGGTAAAGTCTTGCTGGGTGTCCTATGAGCCAGGGGTCTAGCCACTCCCAGGCAGATTGGAAAACACTTAGTCAGCACCCAGTTCTGTTTACCTTTTCCGGGTCGTCTCTCTTGTGCTGGCTCTCTCCCGCCTGCCCTGCACATCACGCTCAGTGTCCTGCACCAGTGGCCTCAGACCCTACCGGGCGACGTTCTCTCTGTCCCCTTTGGCTCTATCTGGCCACCTTTGCAGCGACGTGGATTTGGCTGCTGGTCCTGGAGATGTAGCAGCCTTCGGTTAGCTAGCTGAGGCCTCAAGTCTCCTCTACTAGTCTGGGACCGGTGATCCTCTGCGGCCCTGGTCCCTCCACTTGCCTGCGACCGGCAATGGATGCGAGCCCCACGGGTGGATCTCTCACTTCCCATATGTGGAGCCAGCTGGGACGGGGTACTCGGTACTGGACCGGGGTATCACGGAGGTTATCACGGCGGTTCTTGGTCCGGACCGTGTCCCGAGCCCACAAGTAAAAGGGGATATTTACAGGGATTTGTCGTGACGCCACCCACGGGTTGGGGTCAATGGGGGACCACCGCTGCTGCGTACTTCTGCCAGGAGGATGGAGGATGCTGCAGCAAGATGGATGAGCCCGCTGCGGGTCGGGGCTGCTCCTGACAGGATGTAAGTTGTATATACAGTTCAATGTGCAGGGAATCACACACGGGAGACTTAAGCAGGGTTCACGGGGTTTTACTTGCACTTCTTTCTCAGTGCAAACAGTTTAAAACGCAGTTCTTTTACACAGTTAACTCCGTTAAGACACTGAACCCTCTGCAGCCAGGTTTCCTTCCTGAGACCCTTCATTCTCTGAAACCTTTCAGGCTTTCCTCTCCTCTGTTTTCCCCGTGGGCTGTATGAGGGCAGCTCGGTCCCTTGTTTGTGGCTTCTCCCGGTATATGGGTAGCAAGCCTGGGTCCTATATGCTGCTGTTTCTCCAGCCCGTGTGTTGGGTGACCAGACCATGGAATCTGTGTCTCCCTGTCGGTGTGTTTGTGTACCTGCGTGTAGGTACGGTCACACAGAGCTGACTCTGGTCCCAGCCTAGCCTTGGATGTCCCTATCTTGCAACGGATCACCGGGCTCTCTCCTACCGTGTGGCTATCCAGGGTACGTCAAGGGAGTTTGTCCTGCCAGTGGTTTGTCAACGTTGCCGTCTTCCTCAGACCCAGCTGCACTGGTCCGGTCTTAGTCCTTCTTTTCCCTTGGGCTGCAGGCTATGGAGCGGGCTTTCTCTCTAGGGAACAGTGTCCCGCAGGATTCTGCCCTTCCAGGGAGCCTCAAGCCTTCCGGGAAGTCTCTCTGTCTTTTCTATCTTGGTCTTTTTAGTTCAGCACCCATCAGCCTACTGCCTAACTCCTCCTAGTGTTCCCTTTTTGTACCTGGTCCATCACCTGACCTACGTCCCACCCACTATGACTGGCCCTACCACCCCTTGCCCGCCCGCCTAGAGTCCCGGGCTCCGGGTTGGGTGTTGTGTCGGTGGGTATGTGTTTGAAGGTGTGTGTGTAACAATCAGTCTCCACCTGCCTGGCTGCAGTTACTACCTGTGGCCACCCTGGTCGCAGGGGCGTCACACGTACCTTTGGGACCCCTTCCTTCTCTGGAGCTCTTGCCTAGATCCCTCCGTCTCTCTCTCTCAAGGACAAGCCTCTACCGCTCCAGTCCCCTGGTACTCGTCGTTCTCAGCTCCCTCACTGGAGCTCAACTCTGCTCCTCCTTCCTCCTTCACTGCTCCCTTGCTTCTCTCTAACTGAACTGAACTCCCACTTCCTGGTGTTCCCCTCTAAACTGTCCTGCTTTTCCTGTCACTTCCTCTAAGTGGCTCCCCTTTCTACAGTTCCACCCACCACCCTATCTTAGCCACATCTCCAGCCAGGATTTGGGATTTGATCAGTTCACCAACCTTTCTGGTCTGGAGTGACTAGTGGTGTGTGGCACCCCTGCAGGGGATTGCCGCAGGATCCACTGGTGCAAGGAGGGATTTACACCTTGGTACACACAGCACACGACACCTTCCACACCAGACCTGAAGGGGGAGCTCTACTGGCTGCCTTAAGCCAGATTCCCTTTAAAAGATCCAGGCCTGAGGGGAGGAGTCAGTTAGTTAGTTCCAGTCAGGCAGTGAAGAGAGCAGGAGTGAGGAGCTGGTCGCTGGGAATGATCCAGGCCCAGGACCAGGGAACACTGACCCGGCTGTGCTGTACCCTTGGGAGAGGGCCAGAGGCCAGTGGAGAATAGGAGAATTAAAGAAGGGAACAAAACCGGTTTCCCTGTAGTACACCCGGACACCGGAGTCCGTCACTGCAAAGCATCGAGTGCAGCAGTAAAAGCCCGGAAGGATCAGGAGGACCAAAACCCCCTAAGGTAAATAGAAAGAGACACTTAACGTGACCAAACACAGGACCAGGGGCCAAAGGAGGAATAGGGACCCCGCAGAAGGACCTCATTGTCAGTGATAGAGAAAAGCCCCGAGAGGAAGAAGGAGCGGTGAGTTCAGTCACAGGCAGGACTTACCCCAAACCCACAGAGCACAGAGACAGAGGAGGCCTCACAACTCACCAAGGTGAAAGTCCCAAATTGCACCGCGGGGACCTGGTTACTTCTCTGGACTGTACCTGTTACCCTGTCACCAGTAAAAGGTACCGAAACAAAGACTTCTGTGTGTGTGTGTGCCTGTTTAACCGCCGCCATCCACAGCATTAACTGCAGAGACGCTACTACGACTCCCCTCATCCATCCCCGCTGCCCTGAGGTAAATCTCCACCTGTGGGGAGCTGTACAACACTGAGCTGCACCTCCATCAACTCAGCGGCCAGCCGCAGCGCTGGTATTCACTTTACCAGGTACCACAGGTGGCGTCACGTAACAAATCCCCTTTTCCCCCACAATTCCCACCATTGAGGGTCCAGGGCACGGGACCGGGGACCAACCAGCCGTGATCCCCCATCCAAGTTGCAATCAGCCCCAGGATCTGAGTACCCCCTACCCTGTCGACCGCCTCAGGTGCATGCGGTGTCAGTGGGTACTGCATAGTGTCCCCTCCTTACCTGGGGTTGGCGGTACCACACCTCTGGCTAAGGTCAGTACCTCTGTGGAGACTGAACCCTGAGGGGCACCACAAATGAAACCCAAGAAACTTTATTGTTACCTGAAGATGTACAATGAAGAAGTTAAGTCGAAGTTACATGCCCACTGACACGCTTGTAAAGTTAATTGTGTTGAACTTAAAAAAACATTGAATACGATTTTAGAGCCGCATTGTCTGTCTTTACTATGGGAAAGCTGGGTCCCACAAGTCATCAACAAAGTGCAGCCGGTCAAGGGGCATGACCTGTATGACACTGTGGCGCCCCACAACGAGTGCGTCACAGGAAAGTATTGCATCCCTGACAGAAGATGTAATATCTTCCGTCTTGGTAATGACATGGTTAATACTCAGAGCTCCATACTCTACATGCACCACTAGAATAGAGGGCCAATTAGGTCCTGGTGGGAGGAGTGTAGCAGTAGGAGTAAAGTATGAGAAGAGTAGGAGTCATTAGGAAGAGAGGAACGAAGGAGAAGCAGGGATCTGCACAGTTCCGTGCAGCCCTAAAACCACTACCGGCTGGCACCATTAGCGGTGCCCTAGACCGGGATACGGGCAACTACATAATGGGTTCAATTATACCCGTGCCCAAAGACACCCTCGGGATCACTGGTTCCGAGGTGAGCAAGACGTTCACCACAGCTCCGCAAATCAGGGTGAAGAACTGCTTCTTTGAGGCACCTCACCACCGCCGCAACTTAGTTGTCGTTGCCAGCAGGGACCCACCACTGGGACACAGGACCTTCTGCAGCTTATATTTAGTCAGAACCTCCACTAGAAGTCTCCCAAGTACCCTGACCTGGTAATCTAAGGCAACTCCGGCAACCCGTTAGAGAAAATAGAGGGAGGAGGAACACCGCGGAACTCTGAATCAACACCAGTCATTGCTGGGACCCCCCGGTCCGTTACCCGAGACTGTATACCTTGTACCATCTTACCGTTACAGTAAAAGACCCATTACAGAGAACGCTGGTGTCTGTGTTTCCTTCAGAACTGTTAAACCTACATCCTCAGTACTACGAAGCTACCGTATACCATCAAGACAGCTCCTGACCCCAGGGACTCCCGCTCATCTTGTGGGGAGTGTCCCATCTAGCTGCCATCCATCCCCCGGAGGCCCAAGCAGCGCCGGTGAAATCACCGGATTCCCGCAGGTGGCGTCACGACAAGTAAGAATTACCCCTATCCGTTCAAATCCCCTTTTTGATCTGACCACCGGGCGCCACAGCCTCAGGCGCGGAACCGTGACGGGAGAAGCAACGCCCGAGACGTGGAGACCCGGCTACAGTGAGTCAACACAGACCCTCACACCCAGACAGGTCAACCACACCACCACCATGCACAGTATCCCCCTCCCTGTAGAGATGGACAGGGCGCCCGAGGATCAAGCCTTGACTATGGCTTCCACCCTGGGCCACCCTCACCTGAAGAAACCTCTTTATTAAAGTGGCCGATGGAGCAAGTAAAGAGGAGTCGACCAAATGGGGCCTCGGTAGTCATGGATGTGGCAGGGCCTTGGCAGTCGCGGAGCAGCCCTACAGAACACACAACAGCCAGCTCCTCAGTGCAACACTTCAGTTTACAATTGTCCTTTTTGAGGGCCAAGGAGGACAATGAGTCAATGGTGCTCAAAAACAGTCTTTTACTGAAACAGTCTTGGGGGACTCTCCTCCCAACTCTACAGTACAGGCCCTTTTTAAAGACTAGGTCCCACCCCTAAGGAGTATCAATAATTATTATAAACAACTTTCATAATTTATGGGGACTGGGGAGCAGTCTTTACCTTAACCACTAGGAGGCCACATTAACATAATTTAACATACAACTCTTAGGCACAACCATAAACACAATGTTCCCCTCTGCAGGGGATTCCTCCTGGAACAGTAGAGATTAACTGAAGTCCGTGAGGGACCTATTATGGTCCCAAATTGTACACAATTTGCATGAAACATTAAAGGTTCTCTGCTTTGATCATGAATTGATCCCCCAGTGATCAAGCTGTAATCTGACAGTAAACCTGGCAGTATGTGTTTAGTTTCCCTGCAGTGCCCCCAAAGGGGAAATGAGGTATTACACCATGTCCACTCATCAATTTTATTGTGGTTGTAATAGAGGACGGGACGGATCCTTCTTATAACCCCGGCCATGAAATAGGATCCTGAACTGTGGATCCCCTCTAATGAAGGTGTTTTCATCCACATTTTTGTCATTTCCACAGTGTACTGTACAGAGAGTAATTGTAGGAAAATATATTGCAGCGTGTTTAGTGTAATATATCACACCCAACCGCTTTTTTTTTCTCTTGTACTAAGTACATAATAGCAAATCTGTTGGGGATAATTGTATGCAGGGCCTCCAGGAATGTGCACGTATCTGGTGGAGAATCCTCCGGAGGATCAGCGGCTCGTTAGCTGGTGTTATACGCCTGGTTATGATATTAGATCTGCTCCGTCATCACACATTTATCATGTTTTTCATAGGAACATGCTCAGGTCAACATCAAAGGTAATATAAAAATGTCATTAAATAATTGCCCCCCTCCCTTATTGAGCTGGAGGTAGGAGAACGTCTCTGTTCTGCTATAGCTGGCGCTGTATAAACCAAAGATGCAGCACTCAATGTCCCCCATAGAGATTCCGCAGACAGATCCATCAGTCTACAGTAGGCTCCTAGACTCCCCCTAGTGGTGGCTGCTGGTAACCAAAATTGTAGGATTTCCATAATTTTACAACTCATATTCAAGTGGCGGACCACCATCTGGATCTGGACTGGGGCGCCTCCTGCCTCAGATCAGTCACTGGTGCATTCGAGGAGGACAATGTCTCTTCCAATGCATATTGAGTTGGTGTCCACCTAATTTTAGGGGTCTGGATATTTTAAGACGTCTGAATAACTTTGAAGGGTCTGGTCTAAGATGTGTTTAATATTAAGATTCTCGTCTGGGGGTCTCATAAATTTTACAACTTATCCAGATATCATGGAGTGATGACATCTATGTTTACAATCATATAATGAGCCATAAAGATTACACAGGTCAACAAAAAAACATTTTTTTTCTGGTGCCCAAAATATTTTAATGAATTTGGGGTATTTTTGGGGTGCTGATTCTGAATATGCCATCAGTTTTGCCAGATTGGCTCAAGTTTTTGAGATTTTTGGTATCTTATTTATAGCACTTGTTGGTAAATGCGACGCATCATCTCATTAATTTCTTTGGATTAGTACTTGAACTGAGCAGTTCTCAATATAGTTTTGTGTTAATTAGTGTTCTAAAAGTTTGTTCATAGCTTGATTTTTGCACTAACTTTATGTTGTTGTCTGTTTTCCAGTGAAAAGCATGAACTCATCAAGAAGAAGTTGTCTTAACGATCCAGACTCATTCTGTTACATTTGTGGTGAATATACACTGACAAAACATAGAAGAAACATAACAGACTTCGTTAAAAAAGTGTATTTTGCCTATTTTGGGGTTATGCTTGGGGACCAAGACAAGTTTTGGGCACCACACATAGTGTGCAAAGCATGTATCGAATTATTACGAAAATGGAGCAAAGGACAAAGAACAAGCTTCAAATTTGGTGTTCCAATGGTGTGGAGAGAGCAAAAAAAATCATCATGATGACTGTTATTTCTGTGCAGTGCAAGTACAAGGATTCAATAAGCATAAGAAACGAAAATGGGAGTATCCTAACATGGAATCTGCAAGAAGGCCTGTCCCTCATTGTGAAGATGTGCCTGTACCTGTGTTTACCATGTTACCTGACCTTCCCCCACCTGATGATGATGATGAAATGCAGGGTATGGAGCTAAGCATTAGTTCTGGAAGTGAACTAGAATATGAAGGAAGTTTCAGAACACCTACGCAATTTACCCAAGGAGAGCTCAACGATCTAATAAGAGACCTCAACCTCTCAAAAAGTGCATCCGAACTTTTAGCTTCAAGGCTAAGTGAAAAAACTTGTCTGACGCCTGGAACTAAAATTACATCTTACAGGACCAGAGAAGAAGCACTTCTTCCATTTTTCTGTGAAGATGACCTACTTGTATATTGTAAGGATATTCCTGGCCTGATGCTGCAAATGGGTTTACAAGTATATCGTCCTGTAGACTGGAGGCTTTTCATAGATAGTTCTAAAAGGAGTTTGAAATGTGTTTTGTTGAACAATGGCAATCAGTGTGCATCTCTTCCAGTAGCTCACTCAACTAATCTTGCAGAACAATACCAAAATGTCAAAATGGTCTTGGAGAAACTGTGCTACCATGAACATTCGTGGCTGATATGTGTTGATTTAAAAATGGTCAACTTTTTACTTGGACAGCAAAGTGGATACACAAAGTATCCTTGCTTCATCTGCATGTGGGATAGTAGAGCAAAACATCAGCACTGGGAGAAACTGAATTGGCCTCCAAGGGACACCTTGACAGTAGGAGCATCAAACATAGTGAACGAACCTTTGGTGGACAGGGAAAAAATCATTCTACCACTACTTCACATAAAGTTAGGATTAATGAAGCAGTTCGTCAAGGCATTAGACAAAGATGGTAATTGCTTCATGTACATCTGCAGATCTTTCCCTGGTCTTAGTAGCGAAAAACTGAAGGCAGGAATCTTTGATGGTCCTCAAATTCGGAAACTCATTAAAGATTCAAATTTTCCTAAGGAAATGAATGACATTGAAGCTGCTGCATGGTGTAGTTTTGTGTTGGTAGTGAAGAACTTCTTGGGAAATCAAAAGGCAGACAATTATGAAGAACTGGTACAAAACATGCTATTGAGATTTAGAAATCTGGGTGTACACATGAGCATTAAATTGCATTATCTTCACAGTCACTTGGACAGATTTCCAGAAAACCTTGGAGATTTTAGCGAAGAACAAGGGGAGAGATTTCATCAGGATATTATGGTGATGGAGGAAAGGTACCAAGGCAGATGGGACAGACATATGATGGCTGATTACTGCTGGAATCTACAGCGTGACTGCCCCAATAGCTCACATAGAAGGAAATCATATAAAAAGCGCTTTTCCAGCGATTAAATGTCTATCTTTCATGTCTTGTTCATTTTTGAAGATTACTTTCTAAAACTAGTTAAAATAAACTAAAATCAACATTTACTTTGTTAAATTTATTGTATTCATGACAATATCAATAAAGTTAATGCGCGTGTAGCAAAAAACGTCTTTTTTTTTACACATTTTACGAAAAATCTCAAAAACTTGAGCCAATCTGGCAAAACTGATGACATATTCAGAATCAGCACCCCAAAGTTACCCTAAATTCAATGAAATATCTTTGGCACCAAAAATGCTGTTGACCAGTGTTATAAGTGATTTATGTCTACAGCCCAGAATACAGATAAGACGACAATGGACATTATTAACTGGCACCCTGGTGTATACTGTGTATACTGTATGTCCTCAGCATAACATTGCAATGCTCATGCTCTTAGAATCAATGTAACAATTCAGTTTTCCTTTCAAACTTTTAGAACCAGAACACCCATATTTCCAAAATATAAATATGTACTTATAAGTTAGCTAAAATGGGGAGGGGGAGCAAAAGTGAACTTTAGCATTTCATTTGCTGCCTATGCAGAGCGTATGGCGTTTGTGACCACCATGTGACAAATGTCTTATTTGTGTAATGCCGGTGTTCAAGTCCCACACATGCCCCATGTCCCTGCATCTCCTCCCTCCTACCCAGCTGGGATACCGTTACCATTTCCTTATTGGTTGCTTGCCTGGTTACTGCTATGCAGGGTTCTGCTGGGATACCGTTACCATTTCCTCATTGGTGGCTTGCGTGGCTACTGCTATGCTGTGTTCTGCTGGGATACCGTTGCTATTTCCTCATTGGTTGTTTGCCTGGTTCCTGCTATGCTGGGTTCTGCTGGGATACCGTTACCATTTCCTCATTGGTTGCTTGCCTGGTTCCTGCTATGCTGGGTTCTGCTGGGATACCGCTGTCATTTCCTCATTGGTTGTTTGCCTGGTTACTGCTATGCTGGGTTCTGCTGGGATACCGTTGCCATTTCCTCATTGGTTGCTTGCCTGGTTCCTGCTATACTGGGTTCTGCTGGGACACCAGACCATTTCTCTCTGGCTGCTTACGCGGTTCCTGGCTTCGCTGAGTTGCCGCCCAGTTGTACCTTGATCCTCTGCTATTCCGTATGTTTTTCGGCCCCTGCTGGGGTCCCTAGGCCACCGTCCCTGAGCTTGTCCTATTGGGTTCATGGTTATTGCCTAGGGTGTGTGCTCACTTTCTCCTGTCTTAAAGGGGGCGGCACGCAGTGAAGCACCATCTATGTAAAGTTTGTGTCCCCTGTTGGGCGCCACCAGAGCAGCTCCCTTACTCATTATTTTTCTGACCTTGCTATGTCTGGATGTTCAGCCTGTTGCTACTAGCTTCTTTATGTCTTTGTACCTCTTTATGCTTCTGGACTTATCCTGCCTGTGCCTTGCACCTGAGGCCCTTAATTTCTGCACCTACCATGACTGTGCCATCAGCCCAAGGTCGATTCTTGAGGAATTCCATCTGGGCCAGTGCCAGATGACCTCTATGCCTTGTTGTCCTATGCCGTATGTTTCATGCCTTTGTGACTGTATCCGTGAAATTGTTTTAAATAAAATTCTTAAGTCCTAAATACCCAACCCAGTTGATTTTGCTTCTAGTTTACATCTGAGCTCCCCTGTCCTGCTGACACCAAGCCCCAGCTCAGCTGCCACGATCCACAGTCGCTGCCCTTCCCTAGTCTGGGTAGGCCCAGGTCCCCCCTGGGTTCGAGTGGGTCCACCTCCTCCATGGACACTCATCGTCACCTTCCTGGCTCAGCACATGCAAGTGACCCACCCCGTGGGGGCGATGGGGTACTCGGAGCCGGGCCTCCCCTCTGGCGAGGTCGTCTGGGGAATCGGGATGTCATGGTGGTGTGCCCCGGAGCTGTCAATACAAAAAGGGGAAGACTTTGTTGGACAGGGGGTACCGGGTTTTAGGGATTGGTTTGTCATGACGCCACCCGTGGTGTGCAGCTATTGGTAGCTGCTGATGCCGTCCGCGAACACTGGGAATGATGGAATGGCAGCTGTAATGGTTTCGCTCCCCATGGGTGGAATGGTTCCCCAGGGCATCCGGTGTTTCGGATAGATATTGGAGGTGGAGGGCCTGCAGGGCTGATCTGGCTGCCGGGAAGGATCAGAGCAGTTCACATGCAGGACCCTGTGCGGGTCCATTCTGAGAGTAGATCCTGCCCTTGGGGAGTCTGTCTCGGATCGCCCTCTCATGACAGCCCGCAGAGCCCCAAATGTGAGGGTTGCACTGGTAAGAGGTCACTATCCCACAGGTCCAAAACCCCTTTGGGTCTCAGGGCCCATCCTTAGGCTGCTTTCCATGTGGCCATTGCATGTACTGCATCATGGAATTAATGGTGCTGTATAAATAATAAATAATACAATGTCTTATGTTCTAATATTTTCTCTACCTCCGACGGCTCCCGGGTGTATGACATCTGCCACTATATATCTTGTTCCACGACCAATGTTGTATATTGTGCAACATGTGGCTGTGACCTGTTATATGTGGGCCTGACATCACGGGAGTTGCGGAGAAGAGTTGGAGAACATGTTCTGGACTTTGCTACTGCCAGAGACTGCATTGACCCTGACTAGCTAAAAACCCTCTCCCGTCACTTTTGGAGTCACCATGATTGTGACACAGGACACTAAATGTAAGGGGAATTGATATCGTCCACATGGGAGTTAGAGGTGGCGACATCAAATGGGTGCTGGTGCGATGAGAGGCCAGATGGATTGTGAGCCTGGATACTAGGGTCCCCAGGGGCCTCAATGAATCACTGAGCTTTGCCTCTTTTCTGTAACTGATCCTCGTCACTGCCAACTAAGTATTATTTCTTGTTTTTATAGTTTCTTAATTTTTAACAGTCTGTGCACTTGTCCCTGGTGTGTTGGTTTGTACTGTGTATGTATCATCTGCTCCGTTTACTTGGTTTTTGCAGTGTGTGCAGTATTGACATCATTGCTGATCCATCTTTGTCTGGAGGATGTGTAAACTCATCAAAGGATTGGAGAATTTTTCCTATTGAGATTAATATGCACAAGGGCGGCGCATAAGAGATTATTGTAACTGATGCACATTGCATTTGGTACAATCTTTTTACCTCGCTTTGTTCCCTCTTAGGCTAGCTTCCCACCACGGTTTTTGACTGTCAGGGTGGATCCTGTTTTTTGCAGGATCCACCCTGAAAGAACCTGACAGCACAGGATGTGTAGAAAGTGTTGCCAAATATGGTCCCGGATCCTGATTTTTGCAGGATTCGTTTTCTTCTGCTGTCCATGATGCTGAAGTCTTCCTGTGTGTGCTCTGCCACTGTCCATGATGCTGAAGTCTTCCTGTGTCTGCTCTGCCGCTGTCCATGATGCTGAAGTCTGCCTGTGTCTGCTCTGCCACTGTCCATGATGCTGAAGTCTTCCTGTGTCTGCTCTGCCGCTGTCCATGGTGCTGAAGTCTGCCGGTGTCTGCTCTGGCGCTGTCCATGATGCTGAAGTCTTCCTGTGTCTGCTCTGCCGCTGTCCATGATGCTGAAGTCTTCCTGTGTCTGCTCTGGCACTGTCCATGATGCTGAAGTCTTCCTGTGTCTGCTCTGCCACTGTCCAGGGTGCTGAAGTCTTCCTGTGTCAGCTCTGCCACTGTCCATGATGCTGAAGTCTTCCTGTGTCTGCTCTGCCGCTGTCCATGATGCTGAAGTCTTCCTGTGTCTGCTCTGCCGCTGTCCAGGGTGCTGAAGTCTTCCTGTGTCTGCTCTGCCACTGTCCAGGGTGCTGAAAGTCTTCCTGTGTCTGCTCTGCCACTGTCCATGATGCTGAAGTCTTCCTGTGTCTGCTCTGCCACTGTCCAGGGTGCTGAAGTCTTCCTGTGTCTGCTCTGCCACTGTCCAGGGTGCTGAAAGTCTTCCTGTGTCTGCTCTGCCACTGTCCATGATGCTGAAGTCTTCCTGTGTCAGCTCTGCCACTGTCCATGATGCTGAAGTCTTCCTGTGTCTGCTCTGCCGCTGTCCATGATGCTGAAGTCTTCCTGTGTGTGCTCTGCCGCTGTCCATGATGCTGAAGTCTTCCTGTGTGTGCTCTGCCACTGTCCAGGGTGCTGAAAGTCTTCCTGTGTCTGCTCTGCCACTGTCCATGATGCTGAAGTCTTCCTGTGTCTGCTCTGCCACTGTCCAGGGTGCTGAAGTCTTCCTGTGTCTGCAATGCAGCTATCCTTGGTGCTGAATTCACAGCCTGTACTGGAAGTAGTGCTTTCCATGGTGCTGAATATTGCAAGGCAGGATTTCTGAGCTTGCTCTGTGCTTAAAATCAGATTTTGTCTGTTTTTTTCCACCAGAGCCCAGAACCACTGCAGTCTCCGATTTTGGGCACGGTGAAAATCCGGCACAGAAAACACAAAACCAGATGGCCAGAAAGGACTAATCCGGCACCTCAGGGACACATGGGAGGCAAAACCGGATCAGGTTATGCTTAGTTCAAAGTAGACAGAACCTGATCCCAAGAACCATGGTGTGAAGCTAGCCTTACTATGTCAGGATACCGGGTGATCATGGCAATGCGGACGCTCCTCCTGCTCGTCCCAATGTCGGCTTATGCCATTGCGCATGCGCAGGATATCGGTAACATGACACCAATCCCGCAATAACGCAATTGGCCGGTGACGTCAGGGAGGCGGGTCTTTGAGAGTTGAAGCAGCCCATAATGCGCATGCGCTGCCGCATATGTATGAGCTACCCTGTACGGACAGCACTCTCTGGGAGACCTGTTTAGCCTTACTGTTGTTCCCTGAAGAAGTGGAGCCTTGTGGTCCATGAAACGGCCGTAGGGATATACTCTGGGGGTTCTCTGCTACTGGGCAGGACACTATCTATCCATGGGTATGTGATATGTGGTTAAGCTGATGTGAGGTGTCATTCTTTCAGCTTCCATACAGCTGAAGGACTTAATGGGATTGTCTATCGGGCAGTGCAATTTGTGAGACTTTGTGTCATATATGTCTCAGCTTTGATACAGTCAGTGGGTTATGTGCAATTTTGGGATACTTTCCTATAGATACTTGATATTGTCACTGTTGTATAAATGAGCTGTGCCTCACATTCTATGTAAATTTGCACTTTCCTCATTATTGTACAACCTCTTGTATTTTTGTCCCTTATGTTACTTATTAATTGGTACTCCATGGCAGTGTATGTTGTGGGCCATTGATCAGAGGTGTCCTTTTAATAAACTATGCAAATTATTGAGTACAATCTAGCATTTGACTCCTGTTCCTATAGTTTTTCTAGCAGCTTAAATGATGTTTTATAAGAATCGTGCAGGTCACCTAAGATAATGGACCCGGCCAAGGGGCGCTGGTACCGTCTAGAAGATTTATCCGCTCGCCGCTTTTCTCCACTGTTGAACACGCGTCCAATATATTTCCCACTTTATGGCCGGCACAGAGTCATAACTCAAGTGGCTAAAAGCGTCAGGACAAGGACTAGAATTTATTACTATGGTACCTCAATAAATCAAACCATTATTGTATTACCATATACCAAGGCCACATAGAATCCAACCGCTGTAAATGAGCACAGTATATATGGAGAGGATGGGGAGGATGATAGTGGGGTATTGATCTTATAGCCAGGGAGAGATTGATAAAAGGCATAGAAGATGGATATCAGCTGTGAATATACAATATACAACTTTGTCTCAGCTCGTTCTGTATAAGATATATTACATAAGCTCAGATTCATGACACTGCAAGAGCGCCCCCAACTGGCACTGGAACATACAGTGACATGTAAAAGTCTGTGCACCCTGGTCAAAAATACTGGTATTGTGAATAGTTTGAGCAAGTTGAAGTGAAATGGTCCTAAAAGGCATAAAGTTAAAGATGACTCATTTCCTATGTATTTTAGGCATAAAAAAATTATATGGTAATATTTAAATTAAAAATTCACAAATGCTAAAATGGGCCGATGCAAAAGCTTGGCACCCTGCATAGATGTACCTACAGCACACTTTGGCAAGTATCTCAGCTTGCAAATGCTTTTGTAGGAGCCTTTCAAGTCTTCATTCTTGTTGAGGATTTTCCTCCCCAGTCTTCCAGTTCTGTGAATTCCTGGCTCGTCTTCCAGTTCTGTGAGATTCCTGGTCATCTCCAGTTCTGTGAGATTCCTGGCTCATCTTCCATTCTGTGAGATTCCTGGTTCATCTTCCAGTTCTGTGAGATTCCTGGCTCATTCCAGTTCTGTGAATTCCTGGCTCATCTTCAGTTCTGTGAGATTCCTGGTATCTTCCATTCTGTGAGATTCCTGGCTCATTTCCAGTTCTTGAGATTCCTGGTCATCTCCATCTGTGAGATCTGGTCTCTCCAGTTCTGTGAGATTCCTGGCTCGTCTTCCATTCTGTGAATCCGGTCTCTCCAGTTCTGTGAGATTCCTGGCTCATCTTCCAGTTCTGTGAGATCCTGGCTCATCTTCCAGTTCTGTGAGATTCCTGGCTCGTCTTCATTCTGTGAGATTCCTGGTCTTGATCTGTCTTCCAGTTCTGTGAGATTCCTGGCTGCCTTCCAGTTCTGGTGAATCCCGGCTCATCTTGCAGTTCTGTGAGATTCCTGGCTGATTTCCAGTTCTGTGAGATTCCTGGCTCATCTTCCAGTTCTGTGAGATTCCTGGCTCGTTCCAGTTCTGTGATTCCTGGTCTCTTCCATTTGTGAGATTCCTGTCTCTCCAGTTCTGAATTCCTGGATCATCTTTCAGTTCTGTGAGATTCCTGGCTCATTGCAGTTCTGTGAGATCCTGGCTCATCTTCCAGTTCTTGAGATTCCTGGCTCATCTTCCATTCTGTGATTTCTGCTTGTTCCATCTGTAGATTCCTGGCTCATCTTCCATTCTGTGAGATCCCTGGCTCTCTTCCAGTTCTGTGAGATTCCTGGCTCGTTTCAGTTCTGTGAGATTCCTGGCTCATCTTCAGTTCTGTGAGATTCCATGGTTCCTTCCAGTTCTTGAGATTCCTGGCTCGTTTCCAGTTTGTAATTGCTTGCTTCATCTGTGAGATTCCTGGCTACATCTTCCAGTTCTGTGAGATTCCTGGCTTGTATCCAGTATGGATTCCTGGCTCATCTTCCAATTCTGTGAGATCCTGGCCATCTCCAGTTCTGTGAGATTCCGGCTTGTATTCCAGTACTGTGAATTCTGGCTCATCTTCAGTTCTGTGAGATTCCTGGCTGTTTCCATTCTGTGAGATTCATGGCTCATTTCCAGTTCTGTGAGATTCCTGGCTCATTCTTCATTATGTGAGATTCCTGGCTTCGTCTGCCAGTTCTGTGAGATTCCTGGCTCATCTTCCAGTTCTGTGAGATTCCTGGCTCATCTTCCAGTTCTGTGAGATTCCTGGCTTTCTTCCAGTTCTGTGAGATTCCTGGCTCATCTTCCAGTTCTGTGAGATTCCTGGCTCGTCTTCCATTCTGTGAGATTCCTGGCTTTCTTCCAGTTCTGTGAGATTCCTGGCTCGTCTTCCATTCTGTGAGATTCCTGGCTCATCTTCCAGTTCTGAGATTCCTGGCTCGTCTTCCATTCTGTGAGATTCCTGGCTCGTCTGCCAGTTATGTAAGATTCCTGGCTCATCTTCCAATTCTGTGAGATTCCTGGCTCATCTTCCAGTTCTGTGAGATTCCTGGCTTGTCATTCCAGTTACTGTGAGATTCCTGGCTCATCTTCCAGTTCTGTGAGATTCCTGGCTCGTCTTCCAGTTCTGTGAGATTCCTGGCGTCATTTCCAGTTCTGTGAGATTCCTGGCTCGTCTTCCAGTTTCTGTGAGATTCCTGGCTCGTCTTCCAGTTCTGTGAGATTCCTGGCTCGTCTTCCATTCTGTGAGATTCCTGGCTCATCTTCCAGTTCTGTGAGATTCCTGGCTCTCTTCCACTTCTGTGAGATTCCTGGCTTGTATTCCAGTACTGTGATATTCCTGGCTCATCTTCTAGTTCTGTGAGATTCCTGGCATGTCTTCCAGTTCTGTGACATTCCTGGCTCATTTTCCAGTTATGTGACATTCCTGGCTCATCTTACAGATCTGTGAGATTCTGGCTCGTCTGCCAGTTTCTGTGAGATTCCTGGCTCGTCTTCCAGTCCTGTGAGATCCTGGTTCGTCTTCCAGTTCTGTGAGATTCCTGGGTTGTCTTCCAGTTTTATGAGATTCCTGGCTCATTTTCCAGTTCTGTGAGATTCCTGGCTCGTCTTCCATTTCTGTGAGTTTTCTGGCTTGTCTGCCAGTTATGTAACATTCCTGGCTCATTTTCCAGTTATGTGACATTCCTGGCTCATTTTCCAGTTATGTGACATTCCTGGCTCATTTTACAGTTCTGTGAGATTCCTGGCTCGTCTTCCAGTTCTGTGAGATTCCTGGCTCATCTGCCAGTTCTGTGAGATTCCTGGCTCGTCTTCCAGTTTTGTGAGATTCCTGGCTCATCTGCCAGTTCTGTGAGATTCCTGGCTCGTCTTCCAGTTTTGTGAGATTCCTGGCTCGTCTTCCAGTCCTGTGAGATCCTGGTTCATCTTCCAGTTCTGTGAGATTCCTGGCTCGTTTTCCCAGTTTTATGAGATTCCTGGCTCATCTGCCAGTTCTGTGAGATTCCTGGCTTGTCTTCCAGTTCTGTGAGATTCCTGGCTCATCTGCCAGTTCTGTGAGATTCCTGGCTCGTCTCCAGTTTTGTGAGATTCCTGGCTTGTCTTCCAGTTCTGTGAGATTCCCGGCTCGTCCTCCAGTTCTGTGAGATTCCTGGCTTGTCTTCCAGTTCTGTGAGATCCTGGTTCGTCTTCCAGTTCTGTGAGATTCCTGATCGTCTTCCAGTTCTGTGAGATCCTGGTTTATCTTCCAGTTCTGTGAGATTCCTGAGTCGTCTTCCAGTTCTTGAGATTCCTGGGTCGTCTTCTAGTTCTGTGGGATCCTGGTTTATCTTCCAGTTCTGTGAGATTCCTGGCTCATCTTACAGTTCTGTGAGATTCCTGGCTTGTCTTCCATGCTCTGCTCTTTTGAGGTCTCACAACTGATTTTCAATGATGTTCAGATCAAGGAACTGTGACGCCATTGTAAAACCTTCAGTTTTGCCCGTTTGAGGTTGTGGATTTTGACATATATTTAAGATCATTATCCATTTGGAGAAGCCATCCTCTTTTCAATCTCAGCTTTGTTTCAGATGGTGTTATGTTTGCATCAAGAATTAGTTTAAATTACATTGAATCCATTCCTCCCTGTGCCATTGGCTGCAACTCAATCCCAAAGCATGATGGATCCACACCCATGCTTAATGGTTGGCGAGATGTTCTTTTTCTAAAATTCTGTGTCACTTTTCTCCAATTACAACTTTGATCATTGCAACAATAGAGTTATATTCCAACCTCATTGGTGCACAGGACTGGTTTCCAAAATGCAACAGGCTTGTTTAGCTGTTTTCTTGCATAATTCTTATCCTGAATATTAGAGTGAGGACACAGGAGAGGTTTTCTTCTGATGATGATGACTCTTCCATAAAGGCCATATTTGTGCAGGTGTCTCAGAACAATGTACCACAACTCCAGAGTCTGCTCAATCTTCCTGAAGGTCTTTTGCAGTCAAGCCAAGGGTCCTGAATTGTCTCTCGAGCAATCCTACAAGCGGCTCTCACTGACATTTTTGCTTGGTCTTCCAGACATGGTAGCATCGAGAGGTGAATGACTTAATAGAAATATCTAGGGTCTTTAGTTTGGGAGTTCATAGTAACATCCCTGGTGGTCTAGGGTTAGTAGGATATCCGGGAGACTTGCATATTTCTCCAGACAATTGTTGGAAAAATGACAATAAAAGTAACAGGACGTGCAGCCAATGTAAATAAAATACCAATTGGTGTGATGTACTACCTCTATGTTATTTTGTTGTTTATTGCATTTATAAAATAATTACCTTGGTAATGTGGTAGTTGATGCTTCTGCCCGTACTGTTGTGCTGGCTTTTATTTCTATAATGATAATCACAGTTACTGTACTTCTGTGCAGTTATTTCTTAGTAATACAATTCAGCAGGTTCAATTTTTACCTTGATACAGTTGTGGCCAAAAGTATTGACACCCCTGAAATTCTGTCAGATAATACTCAGTCTCTTCCTGAAAATGATTGCAATCACAAATTCTTTGGTATTATTATCTTCATTTAATTTGTCTTCAATGAAAAAACACAAAAAGAATTGTCCTAAAGCCAAATTGGATCTAATTCCACACCAAACATAAAAAAGGGGGTGGACAAAAGTATTGGCACCCTTAGAAAAATCATGTGATGCTTCTCTAATTTGTGTAATTAACAGCACCTGTAACTTACCTGTGGCACCTAACCGGTGTTGGCAATAACTAAATCACACTTGCAGCCAGTTGACATGGATTAAAGTTGACTCAACCTCTGTCCTGTGTCCTTGTGTGCACCACATTGAGCATGGAGGAAAGAAAGAAGACTAAAGAACTGTCTGAGGACTTGAGAAACCAAATAGTGAGGAAGCATGAGCAATCTCAAGGCTACAAGTCCATCTCCAAAGACCTGAATGTTCCTGTGTCTACCGTGCACAGTGTCATCAAGAAGTTTAAAGCCCATGGCACTGTGGCTAACCTCCCTAGATGTGGACGGAAAAGAAAAATTGAGAAATTTCAATGCAAGATTGTGCGGATGGTGTATAAAGAACCTCGACTAACATCCAAACAAGTTCAAGCTGCCCTGCAGTCCGAGGGTACATCAGTGTCAACCCATACTATCCATCGGCGTCTGAATGAAAAGGGACTGTATGGTAGGATACCCAGGAAGACCCCACTTCTTACCCCGAGACATAAAAAAGCCAGGCTGGAGTTTGCCAAAACTTACCTGAGAGAGCCTAAAACGTTTTGGAAGAATGTTCTCTGGTCAGATGAGACAAAAGTAGAGCTTTATGGGCAAAGGCATCAACATAGAGTTTACAGGAGAAAAAAAGAGGCATTCAAAGAAAAGAACACGGTCCCTACAGTCAAACATGGTGGAGGTTCCCTGATGTTTTGGGGTTGCTTTGCTGCCTCTGGCACTGGACTGCTTGACCGTGTGCATGGTATTATGAAGTCTGAAGACTACCAACAAATTGTGCAGCATAATGTAGGGCCCAGTGTGAGAAAGCTGGGCCTCCCCCAGAGGTCATGGATCTTCCAGCAGGACAATGACCCAAAACACACTTCAAAAAGCACTAGAAAATGGTTTGAGAGAAAGCACTGGAGACTTCTAAGGTGGCCAGCAATGAGTCTAGACCTGAATCCCATAGAACACCTGTGGAGAGATCTAAAAATGGCAGTTTGGAGAAGGCACCCTTCAAATATCAGGGACCTGGAGCAGTTTGCCAAAGAAGAATGGTGTAAAATTCCAGCAGAGCATTGTAAGAAACTCATTGATGGTTACCGGAAGCGGTTGATCGCAGTTATTTTGGCTAAAGGTTGTGCAATCAAGTATTAGGCTGAGGGTGCCAATACTTTTGTCTGGCCCATTTTTGGAGTTTTGTGTGAAATGATCAATGTTTTGCTTTTTGCTTCATTCTCTTTGTGTTTTTTTCATTGAAGACAAATTTAAATGAAGATAATAATACCAAAGAATTTGTGATTGCAATCATTTTCAGGAAGAAACTGAGTATTATCTAAGAGAATTGCAGGGGTGTCAATACTTTTGGCCACAACTGTATGTTGCACCCCTGCGACTAGGGTGGCCACATAGGGAACTGCAGCCATGCAGGAAGATAGACAGCTTGTACAACAAACACCCTAACGGACACACACACCACTAGAAGCAGCACCCAACCACAGTGACTGCACCAGCCGAATAGTGAGTGCAGCTCTGGAGTATAATACAGGAGGTAACTCAGGATCAGTAATGTAATGTATGTACACAGTGACTGCACCAGCAGAATAGTGAGTGCAGCTCTGGAGTATAATACAGGAGGTAACTCAGGATCAGTAATGTAATGTATGTACACAGTGGCTGCACCAGCAGAATAGTGAGTGCAGCTCTGGAGGATAATACAGGAGGTAAGGCTGTGGTCACAGTACCATTTTTCACATGCATTTTTGGAGACCTGCGTTTTCAAAAACGCATGTAAAAAACGCACCCATAGGCCCCCATGTTAAAAAACGCATGCCCTAATAGCCAAAAGCATGTGTGACTGTCCCATGCGTTTTTGGAGCATATCCAAAAACGCATGCGTTTTTTAATAAGGGGCCTTATGGAAAACGCATGCAAAAACGCATGTACAATTAGTACCTTTTAGTGTCATTCAAAAACGCATGCGTTTCCCATAGGAGCCCATGTTAAAAAAACGCATGCGTTTTTCAAAACGCTCAAAAAAATACTACAAGCACTATTTTTATGTGCAGATTCAAAAACGCAGCCAAAAACGCAGGGATCCATCACACACCTTACAAAACTCATGCTGACATGAAAAAAAGCATGAGTTTTGTTAAATCACTAAAAAAAACGCATGGCAACTGTGACCACAGCCTAACTCAGGATCAGTAATGTAATGTATGTGCACAGTGGCTGCACCAGCAGAATAGTGAGTGCAGCTCTGGAGTATAATACAGGAGGGGACTCAGGATCAGTAATGTAATGTATGTACACAGTGGCTGCACCAGCAGAATAGTGAGTGCAGCTCTGGAGTATAATACAGGAGGGGACTCAGGATCAGTAATGTAATGTATGTACACAGTGACTGCACCAGCAGAATAGTGAGTGCAGCTCTGGGGTATAATACAGGAGGTAACTCAGGATCAGTAATGTAATGTATGTACACAGTGACTGCACCAGCAGAATAGTGAGTGCAGCTCTGGGGTATAATACAGGAGGTAACTCAGGATCAGTAATGTATGTACACAGTGACTCCACCAGCAGAATAGTGAGTGCAGCTCTGGAGTATAATACAGGAGGTAACTCAGGATCTGTAATGTAATGTATGTACACAGTGACTGCACCAGCAGAATAGTGAGTGCAGCTCTGGAGTATAATACAGGAGGTAACTCAGGATCGGTAATGTAATGTATGTACACAGTGACTGCACCAGCAGAATAGTAAGTGCAGCTCTGGAGTATAATACAGGAGGTAACTCAGGATCAGTAATGTAATGTATGTACACAGTGACTGCACCAGCAGAATAGTGAGTGCAGCTCTGGAGTATATAATACAGGAGGTAACTCAGGATCAGTAATGTAATGTATGTACACAGTGACTGCACCAGCAGAATAGTGAGTGCAGCTCTGGAGTATATAATACAGGAGGTAACTCAGGATCAGTAATGTAATGTATGTACACAGTGACTGCACCAGCAGAATAGTGAGTGCAGCTCTGGAGTATAATACAGGGGGTGACTCAGGATCAGTAATGTAATGTATGTACACAGTGACTGCACCAGCAGAATAGTGAGTGCAGCTCTGGAGTATAATACAGGGGGTAACTCAGGATCAGTAATGTAATGTATGTACACAGTGACTGCACCAGCAGAATAGTGAGTGCAGCTCTGGAGTATAATACAGGAGGTAACTCAGGATCAGTAATGTAATGTATGTACACAGTGACTGCACCAGCAGAATAGTGAGTGCCGCTCTGGAGTATAATACAGGAGGTAACTCAGGATCAGTAATGTAATGTATGTACACAGTGACTGCACCAGCAGAATAGTGAGTGCAGCTCTGGAGTATAATACAGGAGGTAACTCAGGATCAGTAATGTAATGTATGTACACAGTGACTGCACCAGCAGAATAGTGAGTGCAGCTCTGGAGTATAATACAGGAGGTAACTCAGGATCAGTAATGTAATGTATGTACACAGTGACTGCACCAGCAGAATAGTGAGTGCAGCTCTGGAGTATAATACAGGAGGTAACTCAGGATCAGTAATGTAATGTATGTACACAGTGACTGCACCAGCAGAATAGTGAGTGCAGCTCTGGAGTATAATACAGGAGGTAACTCAGGATCAGTAATGTAATGTATGTACACAGTGACTGCACCAGCAGAATAGTGAGTGCAGCTCTGGAGTATAATACAGGAGGTAACTCAGGATCAGTAATGTAATGTATGTACACAGCAGAATAGTGAGTGCAGCTCTGGAGTATAATACAGGAGATAACAAGTTAGGTGGGCAAACTATGATTGAACTTTTTTCTTGTAATGAGAGATAGGAAAAAGCCGTAGCAGATTAGTAAATCAGATTACACGGCCCACACATAGATTGTATATTTATTTCAGCAATGTGAAACTAATCCTGACACTTGAGCCTTTCTTGAGTTCTCCGGCTGTGAGGCTGCAGTAGTGGCCGGGATGGAGGCGATGACGGATATCGGATTGAATCGGGTCCCTGTGACCGTCTGAACCTTGGAGGTTGTGCAGTTTTCACTGCAAGAAAAGGAAACCTGTTAATGGCTGACAGTTATCAGGTGAAGTATCTGATCCCAGCCGAGAAAGAAGAAATCCCCTGATGAAAGGTCATTAAGGAACATAACCCCGACAGGGAGAGATACTGACACCGGGGTCATCACGGCCGAGCCGACCCTTCCACTACTGCTTCCAATTTGGAGTATACAAAATATTATTTTTACAGATCATCTTTGTGCCGTATACTAAAATGGGGCAACCCCCCATCTGGACAGGGAAAAAGAAAACATCAAAACTGAACTTATTTATTTCACCACTAGATGGCGCTCTCTTTATGTAAATTTAATATTGAGTTCAAAGACTGCACTTCTTTATTTCACCACTAGATGGCGATCTCTTTATGTAAATTTAATATTGAGTTCAAAGACTGCACTTCATTATTTCACCACTAGATGGCGATCTCTTTATGTAAATTTAATATTGAACTCAAAGCGTATGCAGTGAGCTCCCTCTAGTGGCTGCCATACAAAGCAATATAATAATGTTATAAGGAACTATAATAACAATGGACGATTAACCATGCTTTTCTAAGTCACCATAAAAATCCAAAGATATTCATAAACACCATGGCTAATAAGTGGCAATACCCCTGGTTCACTTTACTCCAACAGACACATTACATAACCAGAAAACCCCTCTAGACCACCAGGGATGCTATCTTAGACTCCAATAAAGGGGTCTTTATGCCCACTAAAGAAACAGACCTAGCCACTGTTGGGATTAATAGAGTAAATCCTTACCTGAGGCTGAGATTAGATAAATCTTTCCTCTTATTCTTCTCTCTTTGCCTTTTGAACTCATCCTTCACTCTGAAAAACTGCTAAACTCCATCATACTTAATAAAAGATGGCTTTAGACTATTGAAATCTATGGAGAAGGAGGCAGAGTGAATGGAAGGACAGAGGAAATGGTTTTGCTTTCTAGTAAGTGTTTTGTCTCACTCCAGAGCAGCATTCACAGGTGCGCCGCTCAGTACTGATTTATGATATCAAGCATGCTTCCACTTTCTAGTAAGTGTTCATCTCACCCCAGAGCTGCATTCATGATATACAGCTCGGTACTGGTGTATAATGTTCTCCATCCTTCTGGTTTCTATGAAGTTTTTAATCTCACCCCAGAGCTGCATTCACAGGTACACTGTACAGTACTGGTGTTTAATATTCTGCAAGATTCTGGTTTCTAGTAAATGCTTACTTCACCCCAGAGCTGCATTCACAGGTGCACATCTCATTACTGGTGTATAATATCCTGCATACTTCTGCTTTCTAGTAAGTGTTTATCCCATCCCACAGCTGTATTCCCAGGCTTAGTACAGGTCTATATTATCCTATATGCTTCTGCTTTCTAGTAAGTGGTTATCTCACCACAGGTGACCTGTTCAGCACTCATGTATAATGTCCCCATGTTTCTGCTTTCTAGTATTTATCCCATCCCACAGCTGCATTCACAGGTACATGGCTCAGTACTGGTGTATAATATTTTCCATGCTTCTGTTTTCTACTAAGTGTTTATCTCACCCCAGAGCTGCATTCAAAGGTACACTGTTCAGTATTGGTTTATAATGTTCTTCATGCTACTGTTTTCTAGTAAGTGTATATCTCACCCCAGAGCTGCATTCACAGATACACAGCTCAGTACTGGTTTATAATGTTCTTCATGCTACTGTGTTCTAGTAAGTGTATATCTAACCCTAGAGCTGCATTCACAGATAAACAGCTCAGTACTGGTTTATAATGTTCTTCATTCTACTGCTTTCTAGTAAGTGTATATCTCACCCCCAGAGCTGCATTCACAGGTACACCACTCAGTACTGGTTTATAATGTTCTTCATGCTACTGCTTTCTAGTAAGTGTATATCTCACCCCAGAGCTGCATTCACAGATACACCGTTCAGTATTGGTTTATAATGTTCTTCATGCTTTCTAGGTAGTGTTTATATCACCCCAGAGCTGCATTCACAGATACACATCTCAGTACTGGTTTATAATATTCTTCATGCTAGTGCTTTCTAGAAAGTGTATATCTCACCCCAGAGCTGCATTCACAGATATACAGCTCAGTACTGGTTTATAATGTACTTCATGCTACTGTGGCGCCCCGCAACGAGTGCGTCACAGGAGGGTATTGCAGCCATAAAAGCAGCAGCAATATTCTCTGACCCAGCAGTTATGTGGTTAACTTAGAGAGCCATACTCTGCATGCCTCACTTAGTATAGAGGACCAATCAAGGTCCTGGTGGGCGGAGTGCAAGGGTAGTGTGTAGTGGAAGTTTAAGTTTAGTCCAGAACGGGTTGGAGTTCGAGGGCTGAAGGAGTAACTGCAACCTAGGAGAGGGGGTTGCACAGTCCCGTGCGGCCCCCTGGCCATCTTCTACCGGCCATCTCCCTACCAATTACGGGCATCATTATGCGGGCTCAAAACTACCCCGTGCCCTTATACAGCCGGTTTGCTAGTACCGAAGCTGGCAGCAGTTCAGCTCTGCTACGCGAACCAGAAGAGTGGAGGAGCAGCTCTACAGGAGCACCCCACCACTGCCAAATCCAGTCGTCTAACCAGCGGTGTACCCACCAAGGGACCCAAGGCTCCCAAAACATCTGGAACGTATACCCCGGATAGGGCATTCAAGCAGCCTCCCCGTTCCTGACCTGGTATTCCTGGGCGACAACGGCAACACTTAGCTAGAATGGAGGAACACTTGCGGATCTCTGAGGGACACCATCACTGCTGAGTCCACCCGGTCCACTACCCGTTAACTGTATGCCATGTACTGCTTGCTGGTTACAGTAAATTACCCGTTACAGAGACTTCCAGTGTCCGTGCTTCCTTATGACTACGTCCGTCCGCACACAAGGTAACCGCAGCTGCCGCACAACATCTTAAGCAGCTCCAGCCTCCGGGGATCACCGCTCAGCCTGTGGGGAGCGTTCCATCTTGCTGCATTCCATCCCCGGAGGCCCCGCAGCGTCGGCAAGACTTACCGAACTACTCATAGGTGGCGTCACGAAACAATTAACCCCTTAATCTGTTCCCGCAAGACGTCTTCAACTTTTTGATCTGCACTCAACCGGGCCCCGCTACCGGCAGGCGCTGTCCATCCGTGACAAGGAGGAAGAAGCTACAGCCTGTCTAAACCGGAGTCCCCGGCCACGGTGAGTCACTACTGCTTTCTAGTAAGTGTTTATCTCACCCCAGAGCTGCATTCACAGATATACAGCTCAGTACTGGTTTATAATGTACTTCATGCTACTGCTTTCTAGTAAGTGTATATCTCACCCCAGAGCTGCATTCACAGATATACAGCTCAGTACTGGTTTATAATGTTCTTCATGCTACTGCTTTCTAGTAAGTGTATATCTCACCCCAGAGCTGTATTCACAGGTACACTGTTCAGTTCTGGTATATAATATTCTCCATGCTTCTGTTTTCTACTAAGTGTATATTTCACAACCAGAGCTGCATTCACAGGTACACCGCTCAGTACTAGTTTATATTGTCGTCCACGTTGCTGCTTTCTAGTATCACATGGGAGAATTACGGTGATGGAGAACGGTCCGATCTCTGATCCTGGACTGGGGCCAAAAAATGAGCATCAACAACAGATGAAGAAGCTGACAGACTCCATGGATGGAGCTTATGGAAGAGAAGGGCGACCATATTACCATATATATGACTACAGTATATGTCTGAATTGTATTTTATACATTTATTCTGTAACATGAAAATAAACAATTGAGATGGAAAATGTCCGTTTTTCGTGTAGTCACATGATTGTGCGCACAGATCTTCATTATTTATCATGCATTGCTTAATCATCATCTATACAAATGATGTAATAATGGAGCTCAGTGTGTCCATCACAACCACAATCCTCATAGTGAAGCCGTCCGTGAGCCTGAGAATACATGGAGAAGGTAATAATGTCTGCACATCGCTCGTAATCTGATATAATCCTATATAGGTTCATGTAGGATGGACTCCAGGGGATGAAGTCACACGAGCGCTATCCATAGGTCCATAATCCGCTATCACAGCACTGGAGCGCCCCCTGGTGGACGCCGGTGACTGCACCCTGCTGTGTTGGGGATGGAGACAATACACACAGAGAGGATACAAAGCTCCGGAATCTGATGATTTCCCGCAGTTTTACTTTACTGTCAAATAGGAATGAAGGCGGCGGGAGGATCCTGAGCAGACGACGGAGTCACGGCGGAGAGACCGGAGCGGAGATACAGAGGAGCAACCTCACAGAGAGGGGCGCAGGGGTTACAATCACACCCGGGTCCCTGGAGCATAGGGGGCCCCACAAGTCCCTTGGGCCTATAGAAACAGACTACCGTATTGCTATTAAAGATTTGCAATAATTGGGGGCCCTGTTTGAGCTTTTGCATCAGGGCCTATGAGCGTCAGTTACACCCCTGACCACGGGCCCCGTCCAACCACACAGTAAACCCTGAACAAAGTCATTGTGTTTGTAAAATTTACCAAGTTTGCAATAAATTAATGAAACAAGAACAATGTAAATAGCTGAAGACGACTAATGACAGAGGTTTCTCCAGATTCACCACAACATGTCACTGACTGACTGCTGCCCTCACAATGATTCATTCCTTCATAACAAGAGTCTTTAGTAAACAGTAAAGCCCCTCTGGCTGTTATCACCTGCTACCTGCACTTCCAGCTGTTACAATCTGCTATCCATCATTACTGTTACCTTAGCACTTCAATATATGTTACCTGTGCACCTCACTATCTGTTACCTCTGCACTCCACTATCTATTGTTACCTCTGCACCCAACTATCTACTGTTAACTCTGCACTTCTACTGTTATATCTGTACTCCAATATCTACTGTTATCTTCTCACCTCACTATATATTGTTACCTCTGCACTCCACTATCTACTGTTACCTTCTCACCTCACTATATATTGTTACCTCTGCACCCCACTATCTACTGTTACCTCTGCACTCCACTATCTACTGTTACCTTCTCACCTCACTATATATTGTTACCTCTGCACCCCACTATCTACTGTTACCTCTGCACTCCACTATCTACTGTTACCTCTGCACCTCACTATATATTGTTACCTCTGCACTCCACTCTCTACTGTTACCTCTGCACCCCACTATCTACTGTTACCTCTGCACGCCACTATCTACTGTTACCTCTACACCCCAATATCTACAGTTACCTCTGCACCCCAATATCTACAGTTACCTCTGCACTCCACTATCTACTGTTACCTCTGCACCCCAATATCTACAGTTACCTCTGCACCCCAATATCTACAGTTACCTCTGCACTCCACTATCTACTGTTACCTCTGCACCCCACTATCTACTGTTACCTCTGCACTCCACTATCTACTGTTACCTCTGCACTCCACTATCTAATGTTACCTCTACACTCCACTATCTACTGTTACCACTGCACCCCAATATCTACAGTTACCTCTGCACCTCACCTTCTACTGTTACCTCTGCACTCCACTATCTATTGTTACCTCTGCACCCAACTATCTACTGTTAACTCTGCACTTCTACTGTTATATCTGTACTCCAATATCTACTGTTACCTCTGCACCCCACTATCTAATGTTATATCTGTACTCCAATATCTACTGTTACCTCTGCACCCCGCTACCTACTGCTACCTCTGCACCCCACTATCTACTGTTACCTCTGCACCCCACTATCTACTGTTACCTCTGCACCCCACTATCTGTTACCTTTGCACCCCACTATCTATTGTTACCTCTGCACTCCACTATCTACTGTTACCACTGCACCCCACTATCTACTGTTACCTATGCACCCCACTATCTACTGTTACCACTGCACCCCAATATCTACAGTTACCTCTGCACCTCACCTTCTACTGTTACCTCTGCACTCCACCATCTATTGTTACCTCTGCACCCAACTATCTACTGTTAACTCTGCACTTCTACTGTTATATCTGTACTCCAATATCTACTGTTACCTCTGCACCCCACTATCTACTGTTATATCTGTACTCCAATATCTACTGTTACCTCTGCACCCCCGCTACCTACTGCTACCTCTGCCCTCATCTATCTACTGCTACACCTGCACCCCACTATCTAATCCTATCTCCGCATCTCATTATCTATTGCTATCTCTGCCCTCATCTATCTACTGTTACCCGTGCACCCCACTATCTAATGCTACCTCCACACCTCATTATCTACTGCTGTGGAGCCCCAAGGGACGTGGGGTACTCGGTACCGGACCGATCTGCTGCTGGGGATGTCACTGGTGGCCTGGTCCGGACCGTGTCCCTGGCTCAGCACAATAAAAGGGGATTTATTTACAAGGGATTGTCACGGGTGACGCCACCCACTTGGTGCGGCCAGTAATGGGGGCCACCGCTGCTGCAGAACCTCCGGGGGTGATGTAATGGCAGCGGGGATGGTATAGTTCCAGTGGGGGGAACTGTATCCCCTGGGGCAGTAAGGGTTAAAGTCTATGGTGGAGGTGCAGTTGTAACACACTTACTTGCAGACGCTGCGGGGATCTCTCCTCAGCGTTGGTGCTGACAGGCTGTGGCTCTGCAGGTTGAGGTCTTCCTGGTGTAAGCCTGTATGGGAGAAAGGGTCTGCAGATGGAAGTAGGCAGGAGGCAATTCAGGGTTTCCAAGGCTTTACTTAAGGTCTTTCAAGCAAGTTACAGGTTATTCACAGTTGTTAGCACACAGTTGCTCTCTACTCCCTTTCCGGGTTCCCTTCTCTCCTGCAGCCAGGCTCCTCTCTCCTTGTGACCCCTCACACAGTCTTTAAGTGTGCCTTTCCGGGCTTTTACTTCTCTTTCCTCATGGGTTGTGTGACACTCGACAGTATAGTGGTGACTCGGGCTTCTGTGAGTCCTAATCTGTCACTGAGCTGCCTGTCTTTAGGGTTAGGAACTCCAGCCTGAAACTGAAGCTCCCCGTCAGTGAATCTGGGGATACCGGGTAAATCGTCGGTCCCCTTCAGAGCTGACACTCTGCCTTAGCCCAGCCTGCAACAGTCCTCTAGCATGAGGCTCTGCCAGGCTCCTTCTTCTATGTTCCTTCGGTATACTCAGAGGGCTTCTCCACCTACAACAGGTTGCTTCAGCTGCTGTCTAGGGCACGGGTACACCGTCCCTCTCTGTTCTCTCACACTCCTGGTGGTCTCTGCTTCGGACGGGCTTTCCCCCCCATCTGGCTCACACTGGCTCAGTACGGGTCTGCGCTCCTCTGCTAGGCTCTTCCAGGACGTGTGTTGTCTTTCAGTCTTTACTTCTCAGCTACTTCAGCTTACTCTGTCGGTCGTTGCTGTTGGTCTTTGCATCTCAGCCTACTGTGGCCTACTCCTAGGTCTTTGCTGTTCGGCACCTAGAGCCTACTGACTTCCTTCACTCCTCCCCCTCTCTATATACTGTCAGTCACCTGACCTCTGGTGTGCCCAACCCACTCCTCATCCAACACCCCTCTGGTCTCATATAGTGTCTAACCTCAGGGCTGGATGTGACCTCCTTCTATGCGTGGGTATGTGGGCTGTGAGGGTGTAGTGTTTACTGTTGTCCTACCTGCCTGGCTGCAGTACCCTTCTGTGGCCACCTGTACGCAGGGGCGCCACACTTCTACCTCTGCACCTCAGTAGTTTCTGCTTTTCCTTCTGGTCATCACTTGTGACTAATAGTTTTTCACCACAAGTGAAATTTAATGGCCGCCACCAACAGGAGGAGACACCTTACTGATCCTCAATATTCTGGCCAGAGTGAACCTGAGTCACAGAACTCGACTACAGATTGACAGGAAGGTCCCTGCTGCAGATTGGACTGATTCCGCAGCACACGGCCCCCGCAAACCGGAGCTGGATGTGTTAAAGATCATTCTGTCACCAAACCGGGCTGTAGATGAGCGCTGATCAATTCATGAATGGATCTAACCCACTAAACACCAGGATGGAATACCCTCCTCACCCTCCAGACCACCCGGTACAATTAACCTTTTCACTACCAAACACTAGACCACCACGGATTCCTTTATTAACTCATTGTCTGACAACTTGAGATGCTGAAATGAAATTACAGATTAATTGATCTAGATCACAGATATGTACAGAAAAAATATTGGATGGCGATTTAGTAGAAGGCGATGATGAATACTATATGGCGGACTATGGGGTGCATTATACTATATGGAGGACTAAGGGGGTGCATTATACTATATGGAGGATTATGGGGGTGCATTATACAATATGGAGGACTATGGGCTGCATTATACTATATGGAGGACTATGGATGCATTATACTATATGGAGGATTATGGGGGTGCATTATACTATATGGAGGACTGTGGGGGTGCATTATACTATATGGAGGATTATGGGGTGCATTATACTATATGGAGGACTATGGGGTGCATTATACTATATGGAGGACTATGGGGTGCATTATACTATATGGAGGACTACGGGGTGTATCATACTATATGGAGAACTATGGGGGTGGATTATACTATATGGAGAACTATAGGGGTGGATTATACTATTTGGAGGACTATGGGGGTGCATTATACTATATGGTGGACTATGGGGTGCATTAAAATATATAGTGGACTATGGGTGCATTATAATAAATGGAGGACTATGGGGTGCATTATAATAAATGGAGGACTATGGGGGGGTATAATACACTATATAGAGGACTATGGGGTGCATTATATTTTATGGAGAACTATGAGGGGTGAATTATACTATATGGAGGACTATAGGGTATATTATAACTATATGAAGGACTATGGGGGGGTGCATTATAATAAATAGAAGACTGTGGGGGGTATAATATACTACATAGAGGACTATGGGGGGCATTATATTTTATGGAGAACTATGGAGGGTGAAGTATACTATATGGAGGACTATGGGGTATATTATACTATATGTAGGCCTATGGGGGTGCATTATAACATATGGAGGCCTATGTGGGGGTCATCATACTATTTATAGGGCTGTTTGGGGTCCATTATACTGTGTAGAGGATTGTTTGGGGGCTATTATGGCGTCCACAAGGGCTACGGACATTAACCCCTTAGTCCCCTAGCCTACCAGAGATGTAAATATTCATAACTTCACATGCCTACATTAACTATAATTACCACAGATTCCCTGTGATGTTTGTTTTAACCATTTCATTACCGTCACATAGCAGAGACCAAAATCATCTCCTAAAAACAACTAAAGGCACACAGAGGCCTGGGACCTCCATAGGTTACCATTACCACCCTATTACTAAATTAATTATAGCCTCTCTTAGCACCAGGGGAGCATGTCCTGGTAATGCTAGGTCACCCACAACGGCCCAAATAACCAAAGCCCACCAGGCAAATACCCGGTATGCCCGCCTGCCAGTCTGGGCCTGGTCACCCCTGTACTGGCATATTGCATATCCCACCAGCTCAACTCTGCTACATCACAGTGTATCAGCAATAGTGGAGACTCTTTGTGCTAAACCAAGTGGATAAAAGCTTCCTCTTGACCGCAGGGTCTGTAACAATGTCACCGCGGAGCCTTCAGAGTCATGGCTCAGATACAGACATTGTCACATCAGCTCCATGTGTGCACTATAAAGCGGCACTGATCCACACAATGATCCTTTATGCTGCAGATACAACACCATAGGGAAAGGAGCCCGAAACTGGCAGAGGAGATGTCAAATAACCAATAAATGTCAAGGATATATGTGATACCGCAGCTATAATTCATTGCTGCAATTAAGATTAATGGAGATAAAGGGTAAATGTGCTGCAATAATAAAAAATAATATGGGGGAGGGTTACAGCATAATATGTCCTATTCCTATGAGGAAATGACAAACATTTGTATTGGGACACGTTTATTATTGATTGAATTATTTTTATTCAGTCCCATTGGCACAGAGTAAGATAAAACAGCTTCAGCTGCAGCTGTACGTCACCAAGCACAATGACGAGCGTCGGATGGAGCGGTGTAAAGCCGTACATCACCAAGCACAATGCCAAGTGTCGGATGGAGCAGTGTAAAGCCGTACGTCACCAAGTACAACCAAGAGCGTTAGGTGGAGCGGTGTAAAGCCGCACATCACCAAGCACAATGCCGAGCATCAGGTGGAGCAGTGTAAAGTTGTACATCACCAAGCACAATGCCGAGTGTCAGGTGGAGCGGTGTAAAGCCGCACATCACCAAGCACAATGGGGTCAATATTATAGGGGGTCAGTATTATATGAGGTCAGTATTATAAGGGGTCAGTATTATAGGGGGTCAGTATTATAAGGGGTCAGTAGTATATGGGGTTAGTATTATATGGAGTCCGGGGGGGGGGTCACCTCTTGGCTCTTGTTAGTGTCATTAGTGATCATCATGATCCCTAATCAGTCATCTAGACATAGCCTATGCGCTCCACCAGTCTCAAGTGGATCACAAACAATGGTTGGTGGCCACTAGTGATGAGCGCGCATGTTTGGCGCTACTCGGCACTCGGTATGTTCGGTGAGCTCTGAGTACCGCTGAGATGCTCGGACTCTTCGCTAATAATCGCTCTGACACAAATACACTGCTCCCTTCAGTGCACAATGTCAACTGGCACCTCACAGAGAGCAGATTGATTGTTAGGATCCCTCTGGGGGGCACAGCGAGGTGCAACTACAACAGGGGCAGGGGTTGCAATCTCACCCGGGCCCTGCATCCTAGGGGGCCCCAAAAGTCCCTTTGGCCTCTAGAAAAAGACTAATACTATTAAAGATTTCCAATAATTGGGGGCCCCGTTGGAGCTTTTGCATCAGGGCCCCGGGGCCTGAAGTTACGCCACTGGAAAAAGCCCCCCCTCCTGCCCTTTACCTGAAACACTCGTTTTATAGCCGGAAGTCTGTGGCCGGAGCCTGTCACTAACTGACTTACATTGGGCTCGGTGCTCTGGCCGAGTACACGAGTATCTTGGGATGCTCAACCCGAGCATCGAGCACCCGAGCATTTTACTGCTCGCTCATCTGTAGTTAACACTATATAAATAAAGAGTATTATTATTATTAGTGTGATTACCTCCCACTACATGTGATTGTAGGATCAAACAAGGAGATGCTTTTCTCATTGCTAGAATCATCTGTACTCGATACCCCCAGCCCAACTGAAACCATAAGTACTAAATACCCCCAGCCTAACTGGAACTGTCTGTACTAAAGACCCCTAGCCCAGCTGGAACCATCTTTATTTACAACTGGCATTACTACTGGAGGTTTCCCCATAACAATCAATTATACTAACAATTACCATCAGACACTATAGACCACCATCCCCAGTAGGAACCAGTCATATGAGCAATTCTCAGGACCACTAGAGTTTCTCATTGACCACCAGACAAGCTGGAACCATACTAACAAAATAACTAATATCATTAATCAGCCATAAAGTATTTCTTGCATATAGTTTAATGGGGCCCCATATAGTATAGAGTGGCCCCATATAGTATAGAGTGGCCCCGTATAGTGTGGCCCCATATAGTATAGAGTGCCATAGTATAGTGGACCCCATATAGTATAGTGTGGCCCCATATAGTATAGTGTGGCCCCATATAGTATAGTGTGGCCCCATATAGTATAGAGTGGCCCCATATAGTATAGATGGCCGTATAGTGGCCCCATATAGTATAGAGTGGCCCCATTATATAGTGACCATATAGTATGTGTGACCCCATAAGTATAGTGTGGCCCCTATAGTATAGTGAGGCCCCATATAGTATAGAGTGCCATATAGTGTGGCCCCATATAGTATAGTGTGGCCCCATATAGTATAGTGTAGCCATCAGTGGCATAAGTACAATAGGTGCAGGGGTTGCAATCTCACCCAGGCCCTGGAGCCTAGGGGGGCCCAAAAGTCACTTAATCCTATAGAAAAATGACACACCGTAGGCCAGGGGACTCAAGTCTCAGGCGCGGTCTGCAGGTCACGGTTTCGGTGCCTGAGGCTGTGGGCCCAGTGGCCAACAAAAAAAAAAAGGGAAAGAAGTAAAATAATAAAAAGGAAATAAAGTTTTTGTTCGTGACGCCACCTGTAGGTTCCGGTTCTGACACTGGCGTTGCTTGTACCTCCGGCCCTGGGGTGATGGGCGGCAGCAAGATGGAACCGCTCCCTACAGGACGAGCGGGGGTCACCAGAGTCGAGAGCTGCATTTGTGGAATAGGGCAGCTCGGTTGTTTCTGGAAAGCAATGCAGATCAATGGCAATTCTGGAATAAGGCTCAGACACGCTGCTCCTCTGAACGGGTATTTACTCAACTGTTCAATGGCATACAAGGTAATGCAGTCCTTAATGCCGGGTAGTGGACCGGGTGGTTCCTGCGGTGAGTAGCGTTCTCCTAAGGCTCCACAGATGTCTTTCTCTATCGCTTACTGTCCCTTCTCGCTGCTCTGGTAACCTCGCCGGGGTACTGAGGGCCCTCGGTTGGGTTTCCGTACAGATCCAAACTCTCCCTGGCTCTCAATGGTGGGTACCCTCGGTATAGCTGCGGTGGTTGGTAGATGGTGGGTCGGGCTCCTAGGAAGCCTTCGACCACTCCGGGTTCTGTTGTGCAGGGTGAACCAGCTGGACCACGTCGGAGCCGGTACTCCGGGTTTTGGACTGGGCTCGGGCCTTGAATCACCTGCTCTGACTTTGCCCCTCTCTGTCTCTTCTGGGTCACCAGGTTGAGGTGCCCTCCCTGTTAGCTGTCTCACTTCTTTGCTTGTTCTTCTCCCACTCTGCTACATCTGCTGCACAGCTCTGTGCAGCTCCTGTCACAACTTGACTCTGCTGTTCTATTCTCAACTCACTCTACCTCCTTGCTGCCTTCCCCACTGCTATATACCCTAGCTCTCCTCCCACCAGGACCGGTTGCCCAGGAAACGGGCGTCTAATTGGTTCTCTATCGCTAGGTGCTGCATGTGGTGTATGGAGCATCAGGATTATCCTATTCACCACTCGGACGGAGAATACGAAACCTTCAGTCAGGGGTGTAGTACCCTCCCGTGACGCACTCTTAGTGGGGCGCCACAAAAAGACTAATGCTATTAAAGATTTGCAATAATTGGGGGCCCCGTTGCAGCTTTCGCATCAGGGCCCATGAGCTTCAAGTTATGCCACTGGTGGCCATCATACAGTATAAATGTGGCCCCCATATAGTATAATGGCTCCTCTATAGTATAATGTGGCCCCCATATAGTATAATGGCTCCTCTATAGTATAATGTGGCCCCCATATAGTATAATGGCTCCTCTATAGTATAATGTGGCCCCCATATAATATATGGCCCCTCTATAGTATAATGTGGCCCCCATATAGTATAATGGCTCCTCTATAGTATAATGTAGCCCCCATATAGTATAATGGCTCCTCTATAGTATAATGTGGCCCCCATATAGTATAATGGCTCCTCTATAGTATAATGTGGCCCCCATATAATATAATGGCTCCTCTATAGTATAATGTGGCCCCCATATAGTATAATGGCTCCTCTATAGTATAATGTGGCCCCCATATAGTATAATGGCCCCTCTATAGTATAAATGTGGCCCCCATATAGTATAATGGCTCCTCTATAGTTATAATGTGGCCCCCATATAGTATAATGGCTCCTCTATAGTATAATGTGGCCCCCATATATAGTATAATGGCTCCTCTATAGTATAATGTGGCCCCCATATAGTATAATGGCTCCTCTATAGTATAATGTGCCCCCATATAGTATAATGGCTCCTCTATAGTATAATGTGGCCCCCATATAGTATAATGGCTCCTCTATAGTATAATGTGGCCCCCATATAGTATAATGGCTCCTCTATAGTATAATGTGGCCCCCATATAGTATAATGGCTCCTCTATAGTATAATGTGGCCCCCATATAGTATAATGGCTCCTCTATAGTATAATGTGGCCCCCATATAGTATAATGGCTCCTCTATAGTATAATGTGGCCCCCATATAGTATAATGGCCCTCTATAGTATAATGTGGCCCCTCTATAGTATAATGGCCCCTATAGTATAATGTGGCCCCCATATAGTATAATGGCTCCTCTATAGTATAATGTGGCCCCCATATAGTATAATGGCTCCTCTATAGTATAATGTGGCCCCCATATAGTATAATGGCTCCTCTATAGTATAATGTGGCCCCCATATAGTATAATGGCTCCTCTATAGTATAATGTGGCCCCATATAGTATAATGGCTCCTCTATAGTATAATGTGGCCCCCATATAGTATAATGGCTCCTCTATAGTATAATGTGGCCCCCATATAGTATAATGGCTCCTCTATAGTATAATGTGGCCCCCATATAGTATAATGGCTCCTCTATAGTATAATGTGGCCCCCATATAGTATAATGGCTCCTCTATAGTATAATGTGGCCCCCATATAGTATAATGGCTCCTCTATAGTATAATGTGGCCCCCATATAGTATAATGGCTCCTCTATAGTATAATGTGGCCCCCATATAGTATAATGGCTCCTCTATAGTATAATGTGGCCCCCATATAGTATAATGGCTCCTCTATAGTATAATGTGGCCCCCATATAGTATAATGGCTCCTCTATAGTATAATGTGGCCCCCATATAGTATAATGGCTCCTCTATAGTATAATGTGGCCCCCATATAGTATAAGAGCTCTATATGGCCCCCATATAGTATAATGGCTCCTCTATAGTATAATGTGCCCCCATATAGTATAATGGCTCCTCATATAATGTGGCCCCCATTAGTATAATGGCTCCTCTATAGTAAATGTGGCCCCCATATAGTATAATGGCTCCTCTATAGTATAATGTGGCCCATATAGTATAAGGCTCCTCTATAGTAAATGTGGCCCCCATATAGTAAATGGCTCCTCTATAGTATAATGTGGCCCCCATATAGTATAATGGCTCCTCTATAGTAAATGTGGCCCCCATATATATAATGGCTCCTCTATAGTTAATGTGGCCCCCATATAGTATAATGGCCCTCTATAGTAAATGTGGCCCCCATATAGTATAATGCCCTCTATAGTATAATGTGGCCCCCATATAGTATAATGGCCCTCTATAGTAATGTGGCCCCCATATAGTATAATGGCTCCTCTATATATAATGTGCCCCATATAGTATAATGGCTCCTCTATAGTATAATGTGCCCCCATATAGTATAATGGCCCTCTATAGTATAATGTGGCCCCCATATAGTATAATGGCTCCTCTATAGTATAATGTGGCCCCCATATAGTATAATGGCCCTCTATATATAATGTGCCCCATATAGTATAATGGCTCCTCTATATAAATGTGCCCCCATATAGTATAATGGCTCTCTATAGTATAATTGGCCCCCATATAGTATAATGGCTCCTCTATAGTTAATGTGCCCCCATATAGTATAATGCTCCTCTATAGTATAATGTGCCCCATATAGTATAATGCTCTCTATAGTATAATGTGGCCCCCATATAGTATAATGCTCCTCTATAGTATAAGTGGCCCCATATAGTATAATGCTCCTCTATATTATGGCCCCCATATAGTATAATCTCCTCTAATATATTGGCCCCATATAGTATAATGGCTCCTCTATAGTATATGTGGCCCCCATATAGTATAATGGCTCCTCTATAGTATAATGTGCCCCCATATAGTATAATGGCCCTCTATATATAATGTGGCCCCCATATAGTATAATGCTCCTCTATATATAATGTGGCCCCCATATATATAATGGCCCCTCTATAGTATAATGTGGCCCCATATAGTATAATGGCTCCTCTATAGTATAATGTGGCCCCATATAGTATAATGGCTCCTCTATAGTATAATGTGGCCCCCATATAGTAAATGGCTCCTCTATAGTATAATGTGCCCCCATATAGTATAATGGCTCCTCTATAGTATAATGTGCCCCATATATTATTGGCTCCTCTATAGTATAATGTGGCCCCATATAGCCCTATATAAGTGCATTTGTTATAGGGCAAATGCCCATATATGGCCTATATAAAGCCTATGTATGTCTATATAGCCTATATATCCTATAATATCAAGTATAATGGCCCCATATAGTATAATGTGGCCCCCATATAGTATAATGGCCCCCTTATAGTATAATTGGCCCCCTATAGTAAATGCCCTATAGTAAATGTGGCCCCTCATATAATAAATGGCTCCTCTATAGTATAATGGCCCCAATATAGCTCTTAATATAATGTGCCCCCATATAGTAATAATGTCCTCTATAGTATAATGTGGCCCCCATATAGTTATAATTGGCTCCCATATATAATGTGCCCCATAATATCATGCTCCTCTATAGTATAATGTGGCCCCCATATAGTATAATGGCTCCTCTATAGTATAATGTGGCCCCCATAGTTAATGGCTCCTCTTATAATGTGGCCCCCATATAGTATAAATGGCTCCCTCATAGTATATGGCCCCCATATATATAGCCTCTATATATAATGTGGCCCCATATAGTATAATTGGCTCCTCTATATAGTATAATGTTGGCCCCCATATAGTATAATGGCTCCTCTATAGTATAATGTGGCCCCCATATAGTATAATGGCTCCTCTATAGTATAAGTGGCCCCATATAGTATAATGGCCCCTCTATAGTATAATGGGCCTCATATATAAGTGGCCCTCTATATATAGTTGGCCCTCATATAGTATAATGCTCCTATATGTTTGAATGTGGCCCCATATAGTAAATGGCTCCTCTATAGTTAATGTGGCCCCCATATAGTATAATGGCTCCTCTATAGATATGTGGCCCCCATATAGTATAATGGCTCCTCTATAGTATAATGGGCCCTCATATAGTATAATGGCTCCTCTATAGTATAATGTGCCCTATATAATGCCTTATATAATGGCTCCTCTATAGTATAATGTGGCCCCCATATAGTATAATGGCTCCTCTATAGTATAATGGCCCCCATATAGTAATAGGGCTCCTCTATAGTATAATGTGGCCCCATATAGTATAATGGCTCCTCTATAGTATAAGTGGCCCCCATAATATATGGCTCCTCATTATAGTATGCTGGCCCCCATATAGTATAATGGCTCCTCATATAGTATAATGCTCCCATATATGTAAATGGCTCCTATAGTATAATGTGGCCCCCTATAGTATAATGGCTCCTCTATAGTATAATGGGCCCCCATATAGTATATGGCTCCTCTATATATAATGTTGGCCCCCATATAGTATAAGGCTCCTCTATAGTATAATGTGGCCCCATATAGTATAATGGCTCCTCTATAGTATAATGTGGCCCCCATATAGTATAATGGCTCCTCTATAGTATAATGTGGCCCCCATATAGTATAATGGCCCCTCTATAGTATAATGTGGCCCCATATAGTATAATGGCCCCTCTATAGTATAATGTGGCCCCCATATAGTATAATGGCCCCCCCTATAGTATAATGTAGCCCCCATATAGTATAATGGCTCATCTATAGTATAATGTGGCCCCCATATAGTATAATGGCCCCTCTATAGTATAAGTGTGGCCCCCATATAGTATAATGGCTCCTCTATAGTATAATGTGGCCCCATATAGTATAATGGCCCCTCTATAGTATAACGTGGCCCCCATATAGTATAATGGCTCCTCTATAGTATAATGTGGCCCCCATATAGTATAATGGCTCCTCTATAGTATTATTGTGGCCCCCATATAGTATAATGGCTCCTCTATAGTATAATGTGGCCCCCATATAGTATAATGGCTCCTCTATAGTATAATGTGGCCCCCATATAGTATAATGGCTCCTCTATAGTATAATGTGGCCCCCATATAGTATAATGGCTCCCTATAGTATAATGTGGCCCCCATATAGTATAATGGCTCCTCTATAGTATAATGTGGCCCCCATATAGTATAATGGCTCCTCTATAGTATAATGTGGCCCCCATATAGTATAATGGCTCCTCTATAGTATAATGTGTGGCCCCCATATAGTATAATGGCTCCTCTATAGTATAATGTGGCCCCCATATAGTATAATGGCTCCTCTATAGTATAATGTGTGGCCCCCATATAGTATAATGCTCCTCTATAGTATAATGTGGCCCCCATATAGTATAATGGCTCCTCTATAGTATAATGTGTGGCCCCCATAGTCGCACCCCACACGGCTTTACTCGCTTTTCGCTCTGCCGCTGCAGTACACAAGGCTGCCAGCAGAGGGCACCGCAAGTACACAGCTGCCGGCAGAGAGCGCTGCAGTACACAGAGCTGCCGGCAGATGCCGCTACAGTACACTGAGCGGCCAGCAGAGGGCGCTGCAGTACACAGATCTGCCGGCAGAGGGCGCTGCAGTACACGGAGTAGCCGGCAGAGGGCGCTGCAGTACACGGAACAGCCGGCAGAGGCCGCTGCAGTACACGGAGCAGCCTGCAGAGGGCGCTGCAGTACACGGAGCAGCCGGCAGAGGCCGCTGCAGTACACGGAGCAGCCGGCAGAGGCCGCTGCAGTACACGGAGCAGCCGGCAGAGGGCGCGCTGTGCTCACAGATCAGTCCCGTCCGGAGCGGGCGGCGCTCAGTCTCTGTGGTGCGCCATGTTCCCTTGGTAACGGTCGCTATGGTTTCTGTTGTCATGGAGCCAGGACGCGGCCTGGACGCTCCGGTGCAGAGCAGATAGCGGGTGATGACCCCGGAGCGGCGGAGCCATGACCGAGATCATCTGCCAGTGGCTGAATGAGGAGCTGGGGCTGTCCCGGAGAGTGGGTGAGTCCCGGGGCTGCTGGGACCTGTGGTGCCCCCTGTGGAGGCTGTGCACACTGTGCCTCCTGCCCTGCGGTTCTCCCCTGGTCCTGATACATCCCAGGTGACAGCCCTGATGGTCTAAAGGGTTAAAGGACAGGTCTCTGGGGTCTCCACCGATGAATGGAGAAGGGTTAGGGTGGTCTCTGGACGTGTCCCTGCCTAAGGACGTGAAAGGGTTAACGGGCAACCAGGGGCGTAACTACAGTAGGTGCAGGGGTTGCAATCTCACCCGGGCCCTGCAGTCTAGGGGGCCCCAAAAGTCCCTTTGGCCTATAGAAAAAGACTAATACTATTAAAGATTTCTGATAATTGGGGGCCCCACTGGAGCATTTGCATCGGGGCCCCTAGGCCTGAAGTTACGCCACTGCGGGCAACTCCCTGGAGGTCTGAGGGAAGAAAGGGGTTAATGATGGGAGAGTTAATGGACACGTCCCTGGTGGGCTAGAGAGGCATCCCCAGCTGTGTGCGGGTGTAAAGGGTTAATGGTCCCATCCCTGGTGGTCTTGGGAAGGGAAATGGTTAACATGCCCATCTTTGGTGGTCTTGACAAGGGTAGGGGATTTAATGGTCCCATCCCTGGTGGTCTAGAGGAGTAAAAGGGGTAAAGGCAGCATTCATGCTGGTGTCAGGCTGTGAGTTCATGGACATGTACATAGTCATCTCAGGACATAAAAGGGAAAGCCCTGGGTGTCTGGGGGGCAGGTTCATAGACACATTCCTGGTGGCCTAATCATGTGAAAAAGGGACACCTCCTCTGGTGGTTTGGAGAATAAAGGAATTAATAAATTCATTCCTGGTGGTCTTGTGGAGTAACATAGATAATGGTCCCATCCCTGGTGGTCTTGTGGAGTAACATAGATAATGGTCCCATCCCTGGTGGTCTTGTGGAGTAATGGTCCCATCCCTGGTGGTCTTGTGGAGTAACATAGATAACGGTCCCATCCCTGGTGGTCTTGTGGAGTAACATAGATAATGGTCCCATCCCTGGTGGTCTTGTGGAGTAACATAGATAATGGTCCCATCCCTGGTGGTCTTGTGGAGTAATGGTCCCATCCCTGGTGGTCTTGTGGAGTAACATAGATAACGGTCCCATCCCTGGTGGTCTTGTGAAGTAACATAGATAATTGTCCAATCCCTGTTGGTCTTGTGGAGTAACAGAGCTAATGGTACCATCCCTGGTGGTCTTGTGGAGTAACAGAGATAACGGTCCCATCCCTGGTGGTCTTGTGGAGTAACAGAGATAATGGTCCTATCCCTGGTGGTATTGTGGAGTAACATAGATAATTGTCCCATCCCTGGGGGTCTTGTGGAGTAACATAGATAATGGTCCCATCCCTGGGGGTCTTGTGGAGTAACATAGATAATGGTCCCATCCCTGGTGGTCTTGTGGAGTAACATAGATAATGGTCCCATCCCTGGTGGTCTTGTGGAGTGACATAGATAATGGTCCCATCCCTGGTGGTCTTGTGGAGTAACATAGATAATGGTCCCATCCCTGGAGGTCTTGTGGAGTAACATAGATAATGGTCCCATCCCTGGTGGTCTTGTGGAGTAACAGAGCTAATGGTCCCATCCCTGGTGGTCTTGTGGAGTAACAGAGATAATGGACCCATCCCTGGTGGTCTTGTGGAGTGACATAGATAATGGTCCCATCCCTGGTGGTCTTGTGGAGTAACAGAGCTAATGGTCCCATCCCTGGTGGTCTTGTGGAGTAACAGAGATAATGGACCCATCCCTGGTGGTCTTGTGGAGTGACATAGATAATGGTCCCATCCCTGGTGGTCTTGTGGAGTAACAGAGCTAATGGTCCCATCCCTGGTGGTCTTGTGGAGTAACATAGATAATGGTCCCATCCCTGGTGGTCTTGTGGAGTGAAAGGTAATGGACACCATTGATGAATTGCGTTTTCCATCAGCTGTGAGCGACACTCATTGATAAACTCC
>JARQOC010000003.1:848093304-848104394 GCA_033576535.1 Allobates femoralis | reverse complement strand
TATCAGTCATTGTACAGGAGGAGGGTGAGCTGTGGACATCACCTATTGTGAATGATGGATCCTGTGTTATCTACTGTATATAGAGGTGTTATCAGTCATTGTACAGGAGGAGGTGAGCTGTGATATCACCTATTGTGAATGGTGGATCCTGTGTTATCTACTGTATATAGAGGTGTTATCAGTCATTGTACAGGAGGAGAAGGAGGTGACTGTGACATCCTGTATTGTGAATGGTGGATACTGCTTTATTAGCTGTATATAGAGGTATTAACAACAGCGTCTCCATCAGGAGATTACTACCCTTACTGCTCTATGGGGCCTGGTAAACTGAAGAAGGAGGGAATGCCCGGAGACACTGACAGCCTTGGACCTTCCTCCTTTATTCTTTAGCTCACTGGGCCTTAGGGGCAGGTTGTGGGTCCCAGAAGCATAGTTAGAGGAGGGCTGGCGGGGACTTGGGCAAGCAGGGGGTGCCATCTGTGGCCTTTCCTCGGCAGCTACATTCTGCAGTGGCAGTTGGACGTTTTCTCCCTGAGCCGCTGTGAAGCTGACAGAGAAGCTCCGAGAAGGTTTTGTGCCGGTTCCACTGCTTAACTGTGCTAGAGTCTTTAGACATGAACAGAATAATAGCCCTGACCACCGGCACTTCTGACATCAGGTCACCTGATCACGCTGCTGACGTCATTCTTTGGTGCCGCATATGAACACTCAGTGTGGGTAGAAAGTGCTGCTGTGGAGCTGAAGACACCGAAGATTTAATGTAATTAGAGAACAGGGGAGAGAGTGGGGGAGTATATGTGAAGCGAAACACGATGAGAGGTTAGAATCTGAGAACCCAGAGATGGGGAGCCATGGTGTAAATGTGAGGACACAGTATGAAGCAAGAGGCACAAAGGGGCAGACACACATGAGCAGCGAGGGGTGAGTATGGGCAGCCATGGAGAGCAATGGGTAAATTTTAGAACTCACTATGGGAAGCAAGAGGGCAAAATGGGAAGTGAGGTGGACGGGTGAGGACACAGTATGAGGAAAGAGTGGTGGATGGGTGTGGCTACGGATGAAAATTGAGAGAGGATGGGTGCAGACACAGTATAGGAATGAGGAAGGGATGGTGCAGACATAGTATTGAAATGAGGAAGGGATGGGTGTAGACACGGTATGGGGAGTGAGGGAGGAATGAGTGTGGACACAGTATGGGGGGTGAGAGGTGATGGATGCGTACACAGTATGAGGAGTAAAAGGGATGGGTGCTGATACAGTATGAGAAGAGAGGGAAGGATGAGTACGGACAAAGTATGAGGAGCAAGGGAATGATAAGTATGAGGTAGTGAGAAGAGAGTATGGTATGATAAAAATGTGTATAGTACTATACTGTACCCATAGTCCTCCATATATTATGATTGGCTCCACATAGTCCTCCATATATTATAATGCAGCCCTATAGTCCTCCAATAGTATAATGCACCTCATAGTCTCCATGTAAGATAATGCACCCATATTCCTCATTATAAAGTATACACATAGTCTCCATACGTATATGCATATCATAGTCCTCCATATATTATAATGCACCCCACATAGTCCTCCATATAGTATAATGCACCACTTTAGTCCTCCATATATAATATTATACACCCCATAGTCTTCCATATAAGATAAAGTGCACCCAATACTCCTCCATATATTATAATACATAACACATGGTCCTCCATATAGTATAATGCATCCCCATAGTCCTCCATATAGTATAATGAGCAACACATGGTCCTCCATATAGTATAATGCATCCCCATTGTCCTCCATATAGTAAAATGAGCACCCCATAGTCCTCTGTATACTGTACTATAATGCACCCTATAGTCCTCCATATGGTATAATGCATCCCCACAGTCCTCCATATATTAAATGCACCCCATAATCTTCCAAATAGTATAATGCACCCCATAGTCCTCTATATAGTATAATATACCCCCCATAGTCCTCTGAATAGTATTATGGCTATTGGCCACCATGTACTCATGAATACTCTCCTCTTTCCCGCTCTGCTCCGGTCTCCCTGGAGTGTTTTGAAGCCCTGCTCATCTCAGCACAGTGGTGCGCAGTAGTGACAACAGGAAGATGATGAAGTAGTCTGAGGAGCGCTCCCTCTTTTATCATTGCTTTCAATTGCAGCCACATCTGTGATACATATACAGTTGAAAGAGTGATTATGGGTGGAGGGGGCACCGTCACACCCCTCCACCCCCCCCCCCGACTCATGGGCCCCATAGTGGCCGTGTGGTCAGCCGCCATTGGCACTACGTCACGGAGTTGTTTATTTCCATTGGCGATGTCTTGGCTGCTCTTTTTTCCTGAACTTTCCACCACAGGGGGGCGCTCTTATGTGCTGCACTCTCTGCGTCTCCATCTTTCTCCACCTCTATCCGCTATATTGTACTGATGAAGTTACTATGCCCTGCAGTGCCCCTTTAATATTGACTGGTAGCTTTAGACTCTGATCGTAGGAGACTTTCCCCCTTGGATATTTGTGTTTTCATTTTTTACAGGAACATTTAGATCTCAGAATTCTTTCAAGGTCTTGAAGCGCTGACCTGGAAGAAAAAAGGGAGTTAAAAATAAATGAAGGAATTGTAAAAACAGAACACAAGTCGTGCTCCACAGGCTGAAAATAAGTCCCAAAGGCGAGAACGCGGTAAGTGCAGATGACGCCTTATGGCAGAATATAAGAAACTAATAGAACACCGTGTACCGGAGAACGTCACCTTCCCTTCGCTCCTGGTAGATGTTTAACCCCAGGAAACGCAGGAATATTTGTCTCTATTACTAACATTGCTCTTTTACTGTCCATTAAAGTTGGAATGACATACTTAATTTTAGCATATAATGTATGGAAATATGGAGGAAAAACCTCTAAGTGAAAAATCCATAAAACAATCCAGCAGTATATATTCATGTAAACAGGGTTTCTCTAAGTCTCTTCAGGGAGATAGCCTCAGTCTTAGCGTCCCACACACAGAAAAATTTGTGCTGAACTTGTCCTCCCCCAATACCTCCCTATATCTAATCAAGTGGACGGCAGACAGGTTGATGCCTTGGCTATTGAGGCACTACAGGGGGTGATAAGAAACAGTTGTAGATCAGAGAGGTCTTGAATGGTCAAGTCAGGACATGTCAACAAGGGTTCATCAGAATGCAAAGACACATCCAAGTGGTAACCAAGCTAATTCTGTTGTCCGACCCTTTGTGATGTGATTATGACTAGATAGGATGGGCAAACGCACACAATAGCATCAAGACAACACTTAAAATCTGGAAAAATATGACCCACCATATCACACCATCACACACTGTAATCATGTCCTCAGTCTGGTCCCTATCCTGCAATTAGGTACTCCATCCTTTAATAATGTCCCCCCATCCAGTAATAATGTTCCTGATGCTTGTCCACTCCTGCAATAATGTCCTTTGTCCTTGACCCTACCTATATTAATGGCCACCATCCTGTAGTAATATCTACCATCTACCATATCTACTAACTTCTTGTACTAATGCTTTCTCATCCAGTAAAAGTGTTCCTCATCCTGGCCCCTCCCTGTAATATTGTCTTCCATCTTGGGGCCTTTGTTATAATGACGTCCACTACCTAGTAATAATGTTCTCTGTCATGGCTCCTTCCTTAAATAATGGCCCCTGGCCTGTAATAATCTACCGCATATTGTAGTAATCTTCACTGTCCAGTAATAGTATCCTTCCTCCTGGCCCCTTCTTGTAATAAAGGTCTCCTTTCTGTAATAATGTCACCTGTCGTGTAATAATACTTTATATCTCATTCTGTAATAATGTCCCCCATCCAATAATAATGTCCTTCATCCTGGTAGCTTCTGGTAATAATGTCCTTCATCCTGGCCCCTTCCTGTCCTTCATCTTGGGGCCCTTTTTTATAGTGATGTTCACCATCTAGTAGTAATGTTCTCTGTCATGACCTTTTTCTTCAAAATGTAATAATGTCACCTGTCCTTTAATAATGTACCTCATTGTGTAATAATGTCCCTCATCCATAATAATATCCTTCATCCTGGCACCATCCTGTAATGATGTCCTCCGTCTTGGCCCCTTTCTGTAATAATGTCACCTGTCCTGTAATATGTAACTCATTGTGTAATAATGTCCCTCATCTAATAATAATGTCATTCATCCTGGCACCATCCTGCAATAATGTCCTCCATCCTGGCCCGTTCCTGTAAAAATGTCCCCCATATCAGGGCCCTCCTTATAATGATGTCCATCATCTAGTGTAATGTTCTCTGTCATGGCCCCTTCCATAAATAATGGCCCCTGTCCTGTAATAATGTCCCTCATTCAGTAATAATGTACTTCATGTTGGCCCCTTACTGTAATAATTTCCTTAATCTTGGGGCCCTTTTTATAATGATGTCCACTATCTAGTAATAATTATCTCTATCATGGTCCCTTCCTTAAATAATGGACCCTATCCTGTAATAATGTACAATACTGTAGTAATGTCCACATCAGTACAATGTTTTTCCTCCTGGCCTTTCTGTTATAAAGGCCCCCTTCCTATATTAATGTCCCCCATCCTGTAATAAGGCCTCACATCCAGTAATAAGGTCCTTCATCCTGGCCCCTTCATGTAATAATGCCCTCTATCCTGTAGTAATGTCCTCTGTTCTGGCCTCTTACTGTAATAATGTCCTCCATCACTTCCACCAATGCTGTAACAATGTCCTGGCCCCATCCTATAATAATGTTCCCCATCCTGTAATAATAATCCTCTTTTTGGCATCCATCCTGTAGTGATGCCCCCCAATCCTCTTCTCTGTTCGGTGTAGCGCAGCCCCTCTCACACTCCATAGCTGGCACACAGGCCGGGTGGAAGATGGTGGAGACGTCATGTACCACCTATGGAGGGCATGTTGATGTCAGCAGCCTCTGATTCGCTGTTAGTCTGTATAGTGATTGTGGTGAGGGGTGCACCACAATACATTTAGTCTGAATTGGCATCCAAGGGCGTAGATTCAGCAAAAAGCAGCCCTTGAATTAGTGGGTCCCCTGACTCTATGGGCCCAATTGTGACCATAATTGTAAGGGCCATGGTGTAAAGGATTTGTATGGAGGAGCAGATGATGGGAGGTATCTATGAATTCAGCCTGGTGTGACCTATATTAGTATTAGACCAAGGAAAAGTCAAGAAAAAGAGGGTTTCCAAAATTTCACTGCAACCAGGATCTTCGGGTGCAGGAGACGGGACTAGCAACATCCAGAACACAGGGCCAGGCGGTCTCCTTAGGTACCGTGTAAGAGGGGAGATCAGTCCTCCAAACAGAATATGTAAAGTTTTTCACTTAAAAAAAGTCTTTAAAGTTTTGGGGGAACTTTTCAGAATAAACACCTTCTATACAGGAGGCATAACACTATTCCTGGCCATTACATGACTTGTATCATTAATTTTTACCCCTGCAGGATTTATCCCTAATTTTCAGTTGTCTCTAAGCTAGTGGGAGGGGAGAGGATTACTTAATATGATGTCTCCCATACACAGGACACACAGACATGAGGGATTTCTACCCTTGTGGTTCTAGTGCAGCAGCCTGGAGGATACTATTGTAATGGCCGCTGCGGCGCCAGCATCCCCGTAGCAGGAAGACCAGCACTCGCACCTCTCCTGACGCTCTTTAGCATCTTTTCCAGTCCCCAGCGCTGCCTTCCGGGGGAGTGCTTAAGATGTGCACTCAACGCGTCCCCCTTTTCTTAAAGGGCCAGCGTGCCATATCCGGTAGTGCTTCTCAGTCTATGGCTGAGGAGCACATAGTATTTAAGGCATCTCCCCCCTACAGGAGACGCCTGAGCAATGTTCTCTATGCCTAGAAACATGCTGCTAGTTGTCAGGTCCCCAATACCCTTGCTGTATCCTGAGTCGTGTGCTTTACCTAACCAGTATCGCTGTAACTGCAAACACCAGCTTGAATTAGCCCTGCTTCCGTACCCACCACAACAGACTGAACTAGAGAGTCAGAGAGTGTATCTGCCCGCATCGTCATCTCCCTCGGAATCAGCTGTCGATGTTCTGTGATTGTCTGGAGTAGCATCTGCCAGCTTCCTATCAACACAAGCCTAACCTCACAATCAGAGAGTCTAGTGAAGATAGGATAGCCGCTTAGTTATGCCCCTCCAGGTTGAGATCAGTGCCTTGACCCAGTAGATCCTCTTCCCCATGCGAGCGTTACAATTATACAGCAGTACAACTGTGAATCTGTTGTGAGATGAGTTTTCCAACATGGTAAAAAGGTAAATAAAGCCCATCTCCTATCAATTGTACCTGCCCAAACTGGTTCCTGTACAGACTTATACTCCTACGGTAGCTGCACAATCCCTAGTGGCTCCTGCACAAGCTGCAATATCCCTAACCAAAACACTAGGAAACCCCAACTTGTACCTAGCTGCCTGAAAGGCTGTTGAGTTGTTCCTTGTACCTACTTCCCAGAGGGAAATAGAGTACTATAACCCAGGATAGGGAAAGTGTGTAGAGATATGTAAGGAGTAAGGACCCAAGGTGTGGAGACATTGAACGTGAGCACAAGTGGAAAAAGGTGAAGCACCAAATGCAAGATAAGGATAGCCTCCTACAACCTAACCACCAACAGGAGAAAGAAGTAGGTAAGAAAAGAGAGACAGCAAAAAACAAATACCAGCTGGTCTCTGTCTGACTGGCAAAAGTACATAGCAGTGTGGCTGGAAATCCTAGCAGGATCCACATAAAAATATAGCCAGCAGAGAAGACCAGCATCAGGAGGGAATAAATAGCCGCATCCAAAATGTGATAGGACAGAGCAAATGAACAAACAAAAACACCTGTTGACCGCAACCCAAAAGGATAAATATCCACACTCAAAATGTGATAAGACAGAGCAAATTAACAAACAAAAGCACGTGCTGACTGCAACCCAAAAGGATAATGATCCACACTCAAAATGAGATAGGACAGAGCAAATGAACAAATAAAAACACCTGCTGACTGCAACCCAAAAGGATGAATATCCACACTCAAAATCAGATAGGACAGAGCAAATGAACAAATAAAAAACACCTGCTGACTGCAACCCAAGAGGATAAATATCCACACTCAAAATGTGATAGGACAGAGCAAATGAACAAATAAAAACACCTGCTGACTGCAACCCAAAAGGATAAATATCCACACTCAAAATGTGATAGGACAGAGCAAATGAACAAATAAAAACACCTGCTGACTGCAACCCAAGAGGATAAATATCCACACTCAAAATGTGATAGGACAGAGCAAATGAACAAATAAAAACACCTGCTGACTGCAACCCAAAAGGATAAATATCCACACTCAAAATCTGATAAGACAAAGCAAATGAACAAATAAAAACACCTGCTGATTGCAACCCAAAAGGATAAATATCCTCATTCAAAATGTGATAGGACAGAGCAAATGAACAAACAAAAGCACTTGTTGACCGCAACCCAAGAGGATAAATATCCACACTCAAAATGTGATAGGACAGAGCAAATGAACAAACAAAAACACTTGTTGATCGCAACCAAAAAGGATAAATATCCACACTCAAAATGTGATAAGACAAAGCAAATGAACAAACAAAAACACCTGCTGATTGCAACCCAAAAGGATAAATATCCTCACTCAAAATGTGATAGGACAGAGCAAATGAACAAACAAAAGCACTTGTTGACCGCAGCCCAAAACAATAGTAGCAATAGTTAAGAAATAATCAGCACTTACACAGGGATTGGTCATGCAGTGGCTCAGCGGGGAAATAAACTGACCATACAACACAAAGTGAGCGCATCAAATACTGAGACATGACACAATCCGGTTTTCTCCTGTACTCCAAAGACATACTGATAGGAAATTTAGATTGTGAGCCCCAATGGGGAGACAGTGATAATGTCTATAAAGTGCTATGAAAGAGAGTAAAATAAATGAGCTAGAAAGCAGCAACATGGAGGACGAAATATATCAGTACTGAGCGATGTAGCTGTGACTTCAGCACTGATGGTTAGATACACACTTACTAACCAGTGGCACTTGCCATCTGTAATTGTCTGGTGAGTGCGATTCTTTTGGGGGTGCTTGCTTTCTTTGATTAAGGGTCTTGCTGTATTTTTTAACCATAACTAGGGTTTATTTTTGGAGTAGGGCTTATATTTAAAGCTCCTTTCTGTTGTATTTCTATAGGCAGCTGTAACCTGACTCCTCAGTGAATTGTCAGTTCTTTTCTTTGAATGATTAGTTAACGATGTGGCTCATAAGTGGAGAAAGAAGCAGATTTCTCTCATCGGATACATTACAATGTTTTCTATATTCAGTTGTAGTATTGATTTCTGCAAACATTGTTAATCCGACAGGAACAATTTAGAGATTCAGGTCACTAAGCTTTTGTCAACGTAACATGATATTAACCAGCCGGGAAACCATCGCAGGTAATAAAAGATTAAAACCAAATAAATCTACCGGTGATTTCATAAAGGCAAAAAGAGGAACAAGCTGCACCCTCGACTCCAAAGTTACGCCCAACTCTCCAGTCCTGAGTATGGGGGATGATGAGAGTTGTAGTTTCCCCCTGAGTCGGCACATACTCTATACGGGACACGTCATCTCATGACCTGGATGAACCAGTGAACGAGAAATAATGATGACGAGTCCAGAACAAAGGCAGATTAGACGTATTGTCCATGTCAGAGCACGGATGGCACCAGGTCGAGTGAGGTGACAACCCGACGCCTCGGGGGGGACAATCCGAGCAGATGATGATTTAGGCTGAGTATCTTCTAGGAAAGTTGGGTAATAAACCATATAATCACCTCCTATTTCTCTCCACCCAGCAATCAGTGGTGTAACTTGTATCTCATGGGCCCCAATGCAAAAGCTTCAATGGGGCCCCCAATTATTGCAAATCTTAGTCTTTTTCTATAGGCCCATGCAATCCCTGCCCTTGTTGTAGTTACGCCCCGAACTCCTGTATCATACAAGTGCTTGTTATGTAGTCACCAGAGAAGAGTAAATCAACTTGATGCAAATCAAAATCATATTAAATTTTAGGAATGTAGAAAAATGAGCTCTCACGCGCTTAGATTGTGCTGACTTTGCTGGATGCTGCTGTGTGTGTTGTGTCTGCATTTCGTCAAGAGCTGCATGAGGTACGGATGTGAAGGTCTTGTGCTCAGCTGCTGGTTGAGGGGTTGATGTGAGGCTTGGGTGTGATTCACCTGGAATCCCCTCCCCCAGGCTTTAAATAGCTTTCCCCCTCCTCTGTCAGACGCCGTTGATAGAGTTATTTACTCTTGGTCTTTGTGCTGTGCAGATGCTATGTTGCTGAGCTGAAGTCTTTGCTTTGGGAGTAGCTGTGATTCCGGATCCATGGTTGGAGGTAGGGGCCCTCAGCCTCAGGCTAATCAGGAGCTCAGGAAATAGGGTGGATACTCAAACCTCCTCACCACCAGAGGTACCTCGGAGAGCAGAACGAGCCAGGGACCCCCAGTGTAAGGGTCAGATTAGATCACCCTGAATCCCCTCGCCCTCCTCACCATTCAGTTACCTCAGTCCCTTACCTCCTAAGCGGATCACCAAAAAAATGCCCAATGACAAGTTAGACAAAACAAAAACAAAATTGCATCAGCCAGAGAAGGCTGACATCAGGACTTCCTCATGATGCCCTGAAGCTATCACATCACATGGTATAACACGGCCAATCAAAAGGGACCATTACAGTGTGCATAAAAGTTGATCACCTATTTTGGGATGAATCTGGATACTGAGAAGACAATCCAACTCAATCATAGGGATAAAAGGAGAAATCAATAAAATACTGAATAAACATTACATACAGTGTGTGACAGTGCAGCAGTGAAGAGTGATTACCATCCATTTACCCAGTGACATAACTAGAACACTGTAGAGAAAAATATGTATTTGAAGGAGAATGTGTGACCACAGCAGAAAATTAACATTTGTTCACAAGCTGCATCCCTACACAATAGATCATGACTAGGGATGGGCGAATCTACTCGCTAGGACTCGTTACTCGGCGAGTAGTAAGGGACTCGCAGGACTCGGTACTCTGCGAGTTTCCCAGTGATTACTCGCACGAGTCCAATGCAAATCAATATCAATCCTAGTTTTGTCAGAGACTCTGACAAAACTAGGATTGCCATTGTTTGCATTAGACTCGGCTACTGTGCCAGTGATAGCAGGGAGACTCGCAGATAACTGCTGTTTCTTTGCGAGCCGAGTCCAGCTGTCTTCTCTGTGCAGCTCCAGGGTCCTAGAGCCCGCCTGCTCACAGACATGATGTAGCAGTGCTGAGATTGTTCTCAGTCTGCTCATTCCCTGTGCATAGACATCTATATTTATGCACAGGGGATGTAGCAGAGAGGACATCGCGTTTTGGACTGCGTCGGACGGAAGAGGATTTTTTTAATTAAAGATGGAGTCCCTAATGGCTTTTTTTTTTATTTCAAATAAACATTTTTCTCTGTGTTGTGTTTTTTTAACCCTTTATTGGAGATTCTTAGTGGCTGGGTCAAACGTGGCCTGACATTAAGAATCTCGGGCTTAATACCAGCTTGTATAACAAAGCTGGTATTAACCCCTTTATTACCCAGCGTGCCACCGCCACCAGGGCCGCTGGAAGAGCGGGGTTCAGCGCCAGAGGATGGCGCTTCAATGAACGCGCCATCTTCTGGGGCGGCTGCGGGCTGCAATTTGCAGCGGGGGGTGCCCAGAAAGCTTGGGCATCCCTGCGCTGCGGATTCCAGCCTCCCAGCTGCTTAGCTGTACCTGGCTAGACATAGAAATTGCGCGGAGCCCCACGCATTTTTTTTTTTATTATTTAATGAATTTCAGAGTCAGAGGATCAGAGTCAGAGTCTCATAGTCGGAGTCTCCTCAGAGTCGGAGTCTCAGAGTCGGAGTCGCCTCAGAGTCGGAGTCGCCTCGGAGTCGGAGTCGCCTCGGAGTCGGAGTCGTCTCGGAGTCGGAGTCGTCTCGGAGTCGAGTCGGAGTCTTCTCGGAGTTGTCTCGGAGTC
>JARQOC010000003.1:848040016-848093204 GCA_033576535.1 Allobates femoralis | reverse complement strand
GATTACTTACAAAGTAAACGAGTCCAATGCAAATAAATGACAAAACTAGGATTGCTTCAGGCTGAAGCTTCCGAGACACATCTGCGATTTGTAAATCTCACACTACTCGCTATTACTCGCTTCCCCATTCATTAACATTGGACTCGCTAGACTCGCAACGAGTAGCGAGTCCTGGGCTCGGACTCGCTAGAGTCAAGCGATTCCGAGTAATTTAGGATTCGCCCATCACTAATCATGACCTGTATTCATCTTGTACACAGGACCTGAAACCTCAGGGGGTGTCTAGAGAACAACCAAAGGTTGAAATTCATCACCCCTCTGGTGACTTCATAGGAAGTGACAAATGATCACTGATGGCAGGGCTTTACATTCCATATTTGCTATGGCAAGGCAAGTGCTGTCATACAAAGAGCATTTGAAATATAATGCATTTATTGCTAAATTAGCCATGGTCCAGTCACAGGCATGAGATTATAATGTTAAAATCAAAGGCTGTCCTTGAAATTTAATCTCAAGGTTAGACCTATAAAAGGCTTGCATGCAAAGAAGTCTTGGTTCACCAATTAGGAATGGTCATGTGATCCATATTTAATTTCTCCTCCCCCAGGAATCAGAAGACATTAGACTGGACAGTTTATGCTTACTTTTCAGCCTACTACAGGCATGTTGTGTTAGATAGACTGAGTGAGAAGAGAGAAATGAATCCTTGCAGGCGCTCACTAAGTCACATGCTGTGAAGTGGTTAGGTGACAAATACAATGAGCCCTGGTGCAAGATTTGGACCTGGGCCCCCACCTGCATGTTGGGCCCCCACCTGCATGTTGGTCAGGTGTAAGGGTCTTGTAGCATTCTAGATGCTAAAAAAACATACATGTTCACCTTTTATGTAATAATGTTTCCTGTACTCGATGCTTATTGGAATAATCTAAAAATCTCTCCCATTTTTGACCCCTTTCAAGTGAAATGTCCCCCATTGAGGTATAATGTTGCCCATGCTATTATAATGTCACCATCCTGGTATAATGTCCTCATTCTGATATAATATCCACATCCTGGTACATATCTCCACCATGCTGGTATATATGTCCTGATACTGGACAAATCCAGGTATATATTTCCCCCAAAGTGGTAAAATGTCCCCATCCTGGTATAATATCCCCCATTTTAGTATAATGTCCTCATCCTGGTATATATGTCCCCCATCCTGGTATATAAGTCACTCATCCTGATGTATATGTCCCCCATCCTGGTATATAAGTCACTCATCCTGATATATATGTCCCCCATCCTGGTATATAAGTCACTCATCCTGATATATATGTCCCCATCCTGGTATATAAGTCACTCATTCTGATATACATGTATACATCCTGGTATAGTGTCCCCATCCTAGTATACTATCCCCCACTCTGGTATATCTCCCATTCTGGTATAATATCCAAATCCTGGTATATATGTCCCCCATACTGGTATATGTGTTTTGATTCTGGACCAATCCTAGTATATATGTGCCACATTCTGGTATAATTTCCCCCATCCTAGTATATATGTCTCCATCCTGATATAATGGCCCCATCCTGGTATATATGTCCCCATCCTGGTATAATGTCCCTATTCTGGTATAATGTCCCCATCCTAGTGTAATATCCCCATCCAGGTATATTATCTTCAATTTTTGTCTTTTCACCTCAGCCCACTCTCCCGCCTCATGGCGTCCTCCTCCAAGTTGTGACTAAGGGCTGTGCGTTACCTGTCTTTTTTCACTTTTCCCATGATTTTGTTATGTACTTACCAGCCGTGCCATTTTATATGAATCAATACATTTTGGGGGGATTATGTTCAAGTGTTCAGTACCGGTTCTTCCTTCAGACTTGTTCCATATTGAGCTGCTTTGCACCGTGCACTATGAGGAGGTGAGCTGAATATTATCTATGTTATATCATGGAATGAATGTCTTTTTACTTGTAATTATATAAGTAAAATAAATAAGTAATAATGAAGGTTTCTATGCAGTTCTGCCAAGCAATGATGATATCCAGCTAATGTATGGAGTTTTATGGGAAAACAAATATGTCAAGTATCTCTAATGTTCCATATCTCCCAAAGACATCAGTGGAGAGGATGCCACCCTGTGTAGGGTGTGATGGGGCTATATGGGGGTCTCCAGATTTCGGACCTGCGGTACTTTTATGTCCTCCTATTTTTAGATGCCTTGATTTAATAATGATTGGAGCCGATTGTAGTCAGTGAATCTTTTCCCCGGGGTCACAGTCGTGTTTAGTCTAATGATTGAGCTTTTAATAACTCAGAACCAGTTGGGCGACTTCTTACACGGAGCGTGACCGCGTTCCTCATAGCAGAGTTATGTCCCAGCCCGGTACAGGGAGTTATCCCAGGTCAATGGCTGCCCCTCCTGCATGATCTGCCCCCTCCTGCGCACCCATTCACTATCTGCCCCCTCTGTCTCCCTCCGTCACATACCAGGACTCACATACATTCTCCAAATTATCCCACAAATTTAATTAGCTCCATCATTTTCATAAAGTCATGTATACGTAATAAACCCTGCTCCTTCCCAATGGTGTATCCTTTATCAGGTGTGATGGTATGGAGCTGAACCTCATCATCTCCCGCCTTGACTACTGCAACCTCCTACTCTCTAGCCTCCCCTCTAGCACTCTAACCCCCTCCAATGTATCTTAAACTCTGCTGCCTGACTAATCCACCTGTCCCCTGGTTACTCCCCAGCCTCTCCTCTCTGACAATCCCTTCAATGGCTTCCCCTTGCTCAAAAACTCCAGTTCGAAACCCTAACTATGACATACAAAGCCATCTACAACCTGTCCCCTCCATACATCTGTGACATGGTCTCCCGGTACTTACCTACACGTAACCTCTGATCTTTACAAGATCTTCTTCTCTTCTTCTCTTTTATCTCTTCTTCACATAATAATAATAATTATTATTTATATAGCGCCAACATATTCCGCAGCGCTTTATAATTCATAGGTTCATATACAAACAGTCATAAGTAACAATTATCAAAGAATACAATAATTAAAGCAAAAATAATGACCACACTGCTCGTAAGAGCTTACAATCTACAATGAGGAGGGGGTGACACAAAGTACACAGGCTTATTTACAACTAGTAAAAAGGCCCGATGCTATCGCATTGGGAGTGTGGTGAAGTGAACAGATGCGGTAGAAATAGGGGCTGAATAGTACAGTCCTCTCTCCAGAAAGTAGACTGTAGTTGTTCTGTGGCTCTGTCCTGTGCTCCTGTCCTCTGGCTCTGTCCTGTGCCTCAGTCCTCTGTCCTATGGGCCTGTCCTCTGTCCCTGTTCTGTGGCACTGTCCTCAGTCTTGTGGGCATGTCCTGTGGCTGTGTCCTATGTCATGTGTCCCTGTCGTCTGGCCTGTCCTGTGCCCCAGTCCTCTGTCCTTTGTCCTGTGGCCCAGTCGTCTGTCTTGGGCCCCTGTCCTCTGCCCTGTCCTGTGCCCCAGTCCTCAGTCCTGTGGCCCAGTCCTCTGTCTTGGGCCCCTGTACTCTGGCCCTGTCTTGTGTCCTTGTCCTCTGGGCTGTGCCCCTGTCCTCTGTCCTGTGCCTGTGTGCTGTGGCCCAGTCCTCTATCCTGTGCCTCAGTCCTCTGTCCTGTGCTCCAGTCCTCTGTCCTGTGGCCGTGTCCTCTGTATTGTGGCCCTGTCCTCTGTCCTGGGCCCTTGTCCTCTGCCCTGTGAGGCAGTCCTCTGTCCTGTGGCCCTGTCTGTGTCCTTTGTCCTGTGGCCTTATCTTGTCCTCTGTCCTGAGCCTGTGTCTTGTGCCCCTGTCCTGTGGACCTCTCTTCTTTCCTGTGCTCCTGTCCTCTGTCCTGTGCTCCTGTCCTTATCCTCTCCTCTGTCCTGAGCCCCTGTCCTCTGTCTTGTGCCCCTGCCTTCACGTGCTTTCTTCCTCCTGTGCTTTTGTGTCTCTGCCCCCCATTCCGTGTCTGTGCTCTCCCCTGTGTTACAGTGCCCCCCTTCCCTGTGTCTGCTCCCTCCTTCTGTGTCAGTGGCCCTCATTCCCTCCTTCGGAGCTGTGACAGCTCCGTGTCATAGCTAGGAAGGAGTGAAGACCACAGGAGGCGGAGTTGTAGTGATGTACGGTCATGTGTGTGATCACATGACTGTGACATCACCAAAGGTCCTGTCGGCTTACTGCGCATGCGTGCGTGGCGGGAAGCCATGGCTGGTGGCGAGGATCGGCGGCGCTGGCATCCGGCCGCAATGCATGCTGGAATAGCGGCACAGTGGCCGGATGCCAGAAACTGGTAATTATATAAAGAGATGATGGTGCAGCCAACTTGTTGAAATTGGGAATAGATAAAAGCTGCATGAGTCATCACCAGCCATTTTTTGTAATGGTTTTGAGTGTGGTGGAGTGACTAGGCTATGTCTAAATGACTTCGACTAGGGAGAATGATAGGCAGCCCTAAAAATATGTGTTTTTAGGGAGCGCCTGAAACTATGTAAGTTGCGGGCAGACCTAATTTCTTGGGGTAGAGCATTCCAGAGAATTGGTGCAGCTCGGGAGAAGTCTTGGAGCCGGGAGTGGGAGGTTTGGATTAGTGCAGATGTTAGTTTAAAGTCGCTGTCAGAGCGAAGAGAACGGGTGAGATGATAACAGAGATGAGGGTAGAGAGGTAGGGAGGTGTTGCACTGTGATGAGCTTTGTGGGTGAGAACAAGCAGTTTGAATTGGATCCTATAGTGTATAAGCAGCCAGTGTAATGACAGGCACAGAGTGGAAACATCCAGGCAATGGTTAGCTAGATCGGTGATCCTGGCTGCTGCATTAAGGATGGACTGGAGAGGGAAAGTTTAGTGAGGGGGAGGCCAATTAATAGAGAATTTAAATAATCAAGGCGGGAGAGGATCAGGGCCACAGTGAGGTTTTTTTTTGTTTCCATGGTGAGAAAGGGGTGGATTCTAGAGATGTTCTTCAGGTGCAAGCGGCAAGAGCGGGCAAGAGATTGTATATATGGGGTGAAGGAAAGATCAGAGTCAAACATGACACCCAGACAGCGAGCCTGCTGACTAGGCGTTATCGTGGTGCCGCACACTGAGAGAGAGAGATGTCAGATTTAGGGAGGTTAGTGCAGGGTGGGAAAAGTTCAGTTTTGGAAAGGTTGATATTGGATGCTGCGGTTAGAGCAGGGGTCTCAAACTCGTCTGGGTTGGTGGGCCGCACATAGAAAAACATTTATAGCGGGGGGCCGCATCCCTTGTAGGACTAAGTGACATTTTTAGTAATACCAGAATTTTTTGCTCAATGTAGTAAAGTACAAATCCTGATCCTCTTCTTGTAGTAATGTCCTCATCCTGTAGTAATGTCCTCATCCTGTAGTAATGTCCTTTTCTACTGATGTCCCCCATCCTGATCCCTTTTTCTAGTAATGTCCCCCATCCTGATCCCTTTTTCTACTGATGTCCCCATCCTAATTCCCTTTTCTAGTGATGTCCCCCATCCTGATCCCATTTTTTAGTGATATCCCCCATCCTGATCCCCTTTTGTAGTGATGTCCCCCATCCTGATCCACTTTTGTAGTGATGTCCCCCATCCTGATCCCCCTTAGTGGTGATGTCCCGGATCCTGATCCCATTTTGTAGTGATGTTCCCCATCCTGATCCCTTTTTCTAGTAATGTACCCCATCCTGATCCCTTGTTCTAGTGATGTTCCCCATCCTGATCCCTTTTTCTAGTAATGTCCCCCATCCTGATCCCTTTTTCTACTGATGTCCCCATCCTAATTCCCTTTTGTAGTGATGTCCCCCATCCTGATCCCCTTTTCTAGTGATGTCCCCCATCCTGATCCCCTTTTGTAGTGATGTCCCCCATCCTGATCCCATTTTGTAGTGATGTCCCGGATCCTGATCCCATTTTGTAGTGATGTCCCCCATCCTGATCCGTTTTTGTAGTGATGTCCCGGATCCTGATCCCATTTTCTACTGATGTCCCCCATCCTGATTCCCTTTTCTAGTGATATCCCCATCCTGATTCCCTTTTCTAGTAATGTCCCCCATCCAGATCCCCTTTAGTAGTGATGTCCCCCATCCTGATCCCATTTTTTAGTGATATCCCCCATCCTGATCCCCTTTTGTAGTGATGTCCCCCATCCTGATCCCCTTTTGTAGTGATGTCCCCCATCCTGATCCCCTTTTGTAGTGATGTCCCCCATCCTGATCCCCTTTTGTAGTGATGTCCCCCATCCTGATCCCCTTTTGTAGTGATGTCCCCCATCCCGATTCCCTTTTCTAGTGATATCCCCATCCTAATTCCCTTTTCTAGTAATGTCCCCCATCCAGATCCCCTTTAGTAGTGATGTCCCCCATCCTGGACCCCTTTTGCAGTGAGGTCCTGCATCCTGGTCCTCTTTTGTACTGATGTCCCCCATCCATTTTACCTTCTTTTTACACACTCACATACATACTCATTCACACTCACACACCCTCACACACAAACCCACACACACAATCTCACACACACACACATTCTCACACATCCTCATATACACACACGCTCTCATACACACACAAACTCACACACACCTCACACACACTTTCTTATACACATATCCTTACTCACATACTCACACCCTCACACTTTCCTCACTGTAATGATGCATCGCTCCAGTTCCGGGGGCCGCCGCGGTCCCTGCTGTGCTGACTTCTGGCCTCCGCTGTGCTATGACTTCCTCCAGACGCCGCTCAGACAAGCTCTGTTGCTCAGCAAGATGAATGCAATCTGCCAGCCAGAGGCCCGTATGTGATGTCATATTCCGCCATCAGCCCCAGACCTCTCATTGGCTGGCAGCTTGCAATAATCTTACTGAATGGCAGAGCTTGTTAGTGCTGCGGTTGTTAGTCATCACACAACGGGGACTGCAGCTGCCCCTGCACTGTGGCGATGCATCATTAAGTTGTCCAAGGTGCCGCAGGCCGCATAGTGAAGCCCCAGGGGCCGCATGCGGCCCTCGGGCCGCGTGTTTGAGACCCCTGGGTTAGACAGTCATTTTTGCTCTGTAATACAGCCGGGGTAATGTCAGCGGTAGAAGTGTATAGTTGTGTGTCAACAACATAAATATGGTGCTGGAAGCCAAATTTGCTGATGGTCTGTCCAATCGGGGCCGTGTAGAGAGAGAAGAGAAGAGGTCCAAGGACTGAACCCTGAGGGACCCCAATAGTGAGAGGAAGAGGGGAGGAAGAAGTGGAGCCAGAGAATGATACACTGAAAGAGCGGTCAGAAAGATAGGAAGAGAACCAGGAGAGAGCAGTGTCCTTTATGCTAATGGAGTGCAGCATAGAGAGTAGGAGATGGTGGTCAACAGTGTCAAAGGCTGCAGAGAGGTCAAGAAGGATAAGCAGAGAGTGGTCACCATTACGTTTTGCTGTCAGAAGGTCATTGGTCACTTTGATGAGGGCAGTTTCTGTAGAATGCAGGGGGCAGAAACCAGACTGCAATGAATGTAGAAGAGAGTGAGGGAGAGGTAACGGGTGAGGCGGGTGTAGACCAGGCGCTCCAAGAGTTTAGAGATGAAGGGGAGATTGGAGACTGGTCTGTAGTTATTTTTGCAGGATGGGTCGAGAGACGTTTTCTTAAATAAAGGAGCAGTGATAGAGTGTTTGAAGGAGAAGGGGAAGATGCCAGAAGAGAGGGAGAGATTGAAGATTTTGGTTAGGTGAGTAGTGACGAAAGGGGGAGAGAGACTGGAGTAGGTGAGAAGGAATGGGGTCAGTGGTGCATGTAGTAGGATGAGAGGAAGAGAGGAGCCTGGAGACTTCTTCTTCTGTGACTGGGTCAAATGTGGAGAGTGAGCCGGAGGAGATTTGGGGAGGGATAGGAGTAACAGCGCTTTGAGGCCGGGAGCTGATTTCCTGACAGATGTTTTCTATTTTCTTAATGAAGTAAGAGTCTAAATCATCAGCACAAGGTCAGTGATGGGGGCCTGCACTTTAGGTTTGAGGAGAGAATGAAAGGTGTCAAAGAGTTTTTTTGGGTTTTGTATAAATACTGGTAGGTTACGTGCTGCTCTCTTATTTATGGTTCCCAGTATTAAAAACTGGTAGCTGTATTACAATTACCACACTCTGTCGTCGGTATTTGATGCTATGCTCTATTTACAATGCTGCACAATTACAGAGCGTGTTTGATGCATGACAATGATGCGAATGTTGTGTGTGTCTTTGGGTGTGGGTGGTGCAAGTGTGGTGCATGTGGGTGAGTGTGCATGACTGTATGCATGTGAGTGTGCTGCGTGAGTGCATGTGTGGTGGGTATCAGTGTGATGCTGTCCGCGGTGCTGAAGCAAACTTCAGGACCGCGGACAGCATTTACCGGCTTTTTCAAACACAGCTGCTGTCATGCAGCGTTGTTTGAATTTGCCGGGTTGGCGGCACAGTAACCAATCAGCTGTCAGCGCTGTGAAAGCAGCGGTGATAGCTGAATGGTTAATTTGCCGGCATCCCGGCAATTATATTTTCAGGGCAATGGCGGTGCATTAACCCTTCATCTGTCACCGATGTTTTCACAACGCTGACAGCTGATTGGTTACTGTGCTGTGGAGAACCGGCATTTTAACCCCATCTGCAGCCTCTGTGCTGTATATCAGCACAGAGGCTGCAGATGGGACTAATAAGCCGCTTTTGTAGTTTAAACCCCATGTTTCTGTCCTGCCAGGTAATCTAAAGACTTCAGCACTAAGGACAGCAGCTGGTACTACAGGAGCCGCCGGCAATTAATGTAATTTTCCAAATCCAGACAATTAGTGGCTTTTAGTTAAAAAACATATTAACCCCTGCTGACCCAGTGTGTCATGTCAGCATGTGTCCAGAGAGTGTGGTCACTTACTGGACACAAGCTGGCACCACACGAAGAGCAGGTTAACCCTGCATCATTCGGTTTATTAACCACATCTGCAGCCTCTGTGCTGACATGCCACACAGAGGCTGCAGATGGGGTTAATATGCAGCTAAACCCAGGGAATTACAAAATGGGCACAGCAGCTGGGTTTTTAACAATCATCTTTCACCGCTGCTGTCACAGTGGTGAAAGATGATTGGTTACTGTACTGGTTGTGGAGTTTCAAGCGATTTTTTATGCACACACAAGTGCGACTATCGCACAGTGTGCTGTATGGGTGCGAGGTTTCCTCGCACTCATAGACTTTCATTAGCCCCTTGCATGACAAATACGCGTTTGACTCACAGTGCGAGTTCAGTGCTGGGGACATGTACCAGTGTGCCCTGCCTGATAAGGCAACACTGGTCCGAGTGCAATGTGAGATTCCCTCACATTGCACTCGCACGCACAGTGTCCCTAACCAGACCTAGACACCTCTGTACCAGAAAGATGTGAACTCCTCCAGGAACCAAAGACAACTGGCAAGGATTGATCCACTTCAAATCATTATATGCTCCAAGAACCAGATTGCCAATCATCACCATCACCTGTGAATCCCACACAGTCAGCTGCATCACCTGCAACAACCACCGGAGGGAGCTCCAATGAATTCACAACACCCACGACTCTGACCCCACCACTCCGACTCCACGACTCCAACCCACGACCCTGACTCCACAACTCCGACCCCACAACTCTGACCCCTTGACTCCAACTCTACGACTCCAACTCCATGACTTTGACCCCACAACTTCAACTCACTGACTTTGACTCTACGACTTTGACTCCACAACTCTAACTCCACGACTCCGACTTCATGACTGCGACTCCACAACTCCAACTCCACTACTCTGACTTCACGACTCCACAACTCCAACTCCACAACTCAGACTCAATTTAATTGGTCCTTTGTAAGTGGGCAGGTTTTGGGCCACGGGTGGTAGCGGTTTCGTCCAATATCAAGATATCACCGTAATGTTAAATATGTGCTCATCTGGGGTGAACACATATTTATAAGGGTGCTGTTTAGGATCCCAAAAGAGCTGGTTCTTTTTGGTGAGTGGAGACATGATAGCCGGATCACCAAAAAGAGCCAGACTGCCCATCACTATTGGCTTCTGCTAAGAGCACACACCTTCCAACTTCTCTCTTCTCTGCAGTGAGCTCAGACAAGACCGGATCTGCTGCCCCGGAGAGCAGCACAGACAGGAGGATACAGAGCTCCCATGTGAGTGATTTCCACTGAACTTGCCTTATGTACTTGCAGAGGAGGGAAGTGCAGGGCAGTGATGTCACTACATGAATATTTATTCCATGGGGAGTGTGCAGCAGAGAACTAAGTGACCACTCACTGTGATTGACAGATGAAATGAATCTCTTTATTTGAAGTTTACACAGGATAGGGCGGAATATAAATAAAAGAAATACATGAATAGAAAGAGCGTCACAAGAGGAATTAGTAAATCATATCGGTTACATATAGATTTTTAACCTGACAGATTCCCTCTATAAAGTATAGCAAGTCCCCACACCTAAAGTTCTGGAGGAGGGAGATGGGAGCATAAAAAGTGCCATTTTTATTGGTGTTATCTCCCTCTCTAGGGTGATATGTGTTTCGTTTATTCTGTCTTTTAGGCTTATTTAGGCATGTGTGAACAGGACCGTACACAGGACACAGCGCTGATGGATCTCTTATGTCCATTATGTATAATATAATGATAATAAAGTCTTACTAACTGAAGGCTGAGTACAATTTCACACTTTTTATGACAAGGCAGGACTTTATTTTTCACTTTAGGGCAGAGTGACCGGGACTTTGATTTACTTGATGATATTACTAATGTGACCTGGACTCTGTTAATTAGTAGCCTTTATAACACTATCCCGACTGCTGCACATAGAACATCGGATGTTTATCAGGGACCATTAATTACAAAAAAAGAAGTATTTTTGGCTTGTGCACTATATGGCAGTATAATGCCAGCGCTGTAGACGTGATGAATGGTGATGAGCGAGCACTACCATGTTCGGGCGCTCAGATGGGGTCAACTCGAATACCGAGTATAGGGTACTGAATGGGCTTATGTCAGCATCTATGGTGGTCTAGAGTAAGTCTAGAGGATAATGACAACAGTTGTTGCAGTCTAGAGTAGGTGTAGAGGCTAATGTCAGCATCCCTGGTGGTCTAAAGTCAGTATAAAGGCTAATGTCAGCATCTCTGGTTAGTGTAGAGTAAGTATAGAGGCTAATGTCTGCATCCTTAGATATCTAACGTAAGTGTAGAAGCTACTATCAGCATCCCTGGTGGTGTAGAGTAAGTGTAGAGGGTTATGTAAGCATCCCTGGTAGTCTATAGTAAGTGTAGAGGCCAATGTCCTCATCCCTGGGGTCTAGAGTAAGTATAGAAGCTAATATCAGCATCCCTGGTGGTCTAGAGTAAGTATAGAGGTTAATGTCAGCATCCCTGGTGGTGTAGAGTAAGTGTAGAGGCTAATGTCCCATCCCTGGTGGTCTAGAGTAAGTATAGAAGCTAATATCAGCATCCCTGGTGATCTAGAGTAAGTATAGAAGCTAATGGCAGCATCCTTGGTGGTCTAGAGTAAGTATAGAAGCTAATGGCAGCATCCCTGGTGGTCTAGAGTAAGGGTAGAGGCTAATATCAGCATCCCTGCTGGTCTAGAGTAAGTGTGCAGGTTAATGTCAGCATCCCTGGTGGTCTAGAGTAAGTATAGAGGTTAATGTCAGCATCCCTGGTGGTCTAGAGTAAGTATAGAAGCTAATGGCAGCATCCTTGGTGGTCTAGAGTAAGTGTAGAGGCTAATGTCAGCATCCCTGGTGGTCTAGAGTAAGTGTGCAGGTTAATCTCAGCATCCCTGGTGGTCTAGAGTAAGTGTAGAGGCTAATGTCAGCATCCCTGGTGGTCTAGAGTAAGTGTAGAGGCTAATATCAGCATCCCTGGTGGTCTAGAGTAAGTGTAGAGGCTAATGTCCTCATCCCTGGTGGTCTAGAGTAAGTGTAGAGGCTAATATCAGCATCCCTGGTGGTCTAGAGTAAGTGTAGAGGCTAATGTCCTCATCCCTGGTGGTCTAGAGTAAGTGTAGAGGCTAATGTCAGCATCCCTGGTGGTCTAGAGTAAGTGTAGAAGCTAATATCAGCATCCCTGCTGGTCTAGAGTAAGTGTAGAGGCTAATGTCCTCATCCCTGGTGGTCTAGAGTAAGTGTAGAGGCTAATGTCCTCATCCCTGGTGGTCTAGAGTAAGTGTAGAGGCTTTTTAATAATGTCAGATCAGTGCAGAGCAGGAGCGCTCAGACTTCATGCCGCTATAGTGGTTGCAGGGACAGCTGTCACCTTCAGGAGCGAGCAGTCAAGAGAGCCCAAAGGCCCATAATAAAACATAGTATAATTATATGCAAGTGTGCAACTAGATATTGCTGGAGGTTGCAGCAAATATTTAAATCCAGACCCCAAAATTAAATTAGACCCCATAATAATTCAGCCTGCAGACAAGACTTTAGTATTCACTTTGACCTCAGACCAGTCCCCTCCATTCATTCACTATTTCTCACTCCCTGACCCTGGTGGACAGTCTTGACCTTGAGTCCCATCTGGCTGCTATGCTTTCTCTTGCCCAGGTGGGGGCGCAGTTACGTATTTTGTATCAGGGCCATGGAGATAGAGGAGATTGGAGCATCTAGCCTCTGAGCTGCAGACAGACAACTAATTTCACTTCTTCTTCTTCGTGAATGACAATAAGTGAAAGGCGCTTTAATATTTTATCAGCTTCTTACTTGCTTGTCTTGACAGCTCGGGAACAACATCATTAATGATTACTGCGTCTGTCAGTCTGACTAGGGGTATTGATATCACAAGTCACACAAGTACTGGTTACGTCTGGAGTTACAGATGTAGCAGAGGTGACTTTCTTTTATGACTTTTATGGACCTGACAATAATGTGCAAACATGTAGAAACTATAGATAAAAAATAACTTACTGTGATATCACCATGTGCTGTGCCAAATGGCAAACGTAGCTCTAACATGGGCATATAAATAATATAATTCAGATTGCTTGTAATGGCCACTAGAGGGAGCTCCTTCCCTGTAACCCTATGCTACGAGCTCCCTCTAGTGGTGACTGTATAAAATGGTATGTAGAGAGCCCCTCCTAGTGGTGACTGTATGAATCTGTATGTAGTGAGCTCCCCCTAGTGGTGACTGTATAAATCTGTACATTGTGAACTCCCTCTAGTAGGGGCTGTATACATCTGTATGCACTGAGCTCCCACTAGTGGTGACTGTATAAATCTGTATGTACTGAGTTCCCCCAAGTAATGACTGTATAAATCTGTATGTTGTGATCTCCTCCTAGTGGTGACTGTGTAAATCTGTATGTAGTGAGCTCCCTCAAGTGGTGGCTGTATAAATCTGTATGCAGTGAGCTCCCTCAAGTGGTGGCTGTATAAATCTGTATGTGGTGAGGTCCTCCTAGTGGTGACTGTATATATATATCTGTATGTAGTGAGCTCCCACTAGTGGTGACTGAATAAATCTGTATGTAGTGAGCTCCCTCTAGTGGTGGCTATATAAATCTGTATGTAGTGAGCTCACTCTAATGGTGACTTTATAAATCTGTATGTAATGAGCTCCCCCTAGTGATGACTGTATACATCTGTATGCAGTGAGCTTCGCCTAGTGGTGGCTGTATAAAACTGTATGTAGTGAGCTCCTCCTAGTGGTGACTGTATTAATCTGTATGTAGTGAGCTCCCTCTAGTGGTGGCTGTATAAATCTGTATGTAGGGAGCTCCCACTAGTGGTGACTGAATAAATCTGTATGTAGTAAGCTCCCCCTAGTGGTGGCAGTATAAATCTATATATTTAGTGACTCCCTCTAATGGTGACTGTATAAATCTGTATGTAATGAGCTCCCCTAGTGATGACTGTATAGATCTGTATACAGTGAGCTTCCCCTTAAAACTTGTATGTACTGAGCTCCTTCTAGAGGTGACTGTGTATATCTGAATGTTGTGAGCTCCCTCTAGTGGTGACTGTATAGATCTGAATGTTGTGAGCTCCCTCTAGTGGTGACTGTATAGATCTGTATGTAGTGCTTTCCCTCTAGTGGTGACTGTATAAATCTGTATGTAGTGAGCTCCTCTAGTGGCGACTGTATAAATCTGTATGTAGTGAGCTCATCCTAGAGGTGACTGTATAAATCTGTATGTAGTGAGCTCCCCCTAGTGGTGACTGTATAAATCTGTATATAGTGAGCTCCCCCTAGTGGTGATTTCAGGCAACTAGTATTTTATCATTTAGTGTGGTTTCACACTTGCATTTTTTTGGTCTTGCATCTGTATCCATCGAAATCCTGATGCCTCCTTATCAGTCATATGTCCCTATATTTAAAATGGGGCTGCAGGGACATCAGGTGACATCAGATGTTTGACAGCTGCAGATGAGTGCGTCGTTTGGTGCTCACCCCCTGCCGCATCATGTTGCACTTTTGACGGAACCTTAAAAATCCTGATGCGCCCGAATGCAACGTAATGCGTCAAGCGAAGCATTGAGGCCTCAACCGGCCGTGGTAATATTTATCTATTTATTCGTCTGTGTTCCTGTAATGATCATCACACATTCCTGCCATAATTATGAGCTTTAAAAAAAAATGAAAAAAATGATTCCTACTTCCATCTTAGCTACTTTTATTTAATAAAAAATAACTTGATAAATAGTATACTCAACTGTACAGTGGAAACCAGATGTATACATACATTGTATCATAAGACACATCTGCATGTTTTTCTCACTATCTGACATGAAATCAGAATAAACCTTTCCCGTTTTAGGTCAATTAGGATTATCATAATTATTAATATTTCCCAAATACCAGAATAATGAGAGAAAGAATGTTTTAAGACAATTTTATTACTTTCTGTAAAGTCACAGGTTTCCATACATTTCATTAGTATTTGGTACCATTGCCCTTACATTGTATGACTTGGGTGAAATGTTTTGGATCCTTCCACCAGCTTCTCACAATAGTTGTAGGAATTTGGGCCCATTCCTCCTGACAGAACGGGTGTAACTGAGCCATGTTTGTACGTCACCTTGCTCGCACCTGCCTTTTCAGCTTTCCCCATAAATTTTCAATAGGATTGAGGTCAGGGCTTTGTGATGGCCGCTCCAAAAATTTGACTTTTTAATCCTTAAGCCACTTTGTAACCAATTTGGCAGTATGTGTCACATCATTGTCCATTTTGAAGACCCATTTCCCCAAGCTTTATCTTCCTGGCTGATGTCTTGATGTTTCTTCACTATTGCCACATAAACTTCTTTCCTCATGATGCCATCTATTTTGTGAAGTTCACCAGTCCCTCCTCCTGCAGTCAAACAACCCCCCAACATGATGCTGCCACCACCGTGTTTCACAGTCGGGATGGTGTTCTCAGGCTTCCAAGCTTCTTCTTTCTTCCTCCAAACGTAACGATGGTCATTATGGCCAAACTGTTCAATTTTAGCGTCACCAGACTACAGGGCATCTCCAAAAATGCAGGTCTTTGCTCCTGTGTTTTTTTGCAAAAATTAATCTGTCTTATGTTTCTTTTGGAGTAATGGCTTCTTCCTGGCAGAGTGGCCTTTCAGCCCATGTTGATACAGTACTCATTTCACTGTGGATAATGACACAATCTTACCAGCTTTCACCACGATCTTCACAAGGTCTTTTGCTTTTGTTCTTGGGTTGATATACATGTCGGATGAAAGCAGGACACAGAACCCATATCCATCCTGAGCGGTATGATGGCTGGACATTCCCATCTTATTTGCACTTGCGTATAATTGTACAGATGGACGAAGCACCTTCAGGTATCTGAAAATTACACCCAAGGATGAACCAGACTTGTGTAAGGTCACACTTCTCTTCCTGATATCTTGGCTGATTTCTTTAGACTTTTCCATGATGCTACACAAAAACAGCAGTATGTTTCAGGTGTGCAATAATACATCCACAGGTGTGTCTCTAATTGACTCAGATGTTGTCAATAAACCTATCAGAGGCTTCCAAACACATGACATCATCATATGGACTGTTCAAAATTGTTTAAAGGCATAGTAATCTTAATGTATGTAAACTTGTGACTTTGCAGAAAGTAATAAAAATGTCTTAAAGATTCTCTCTGTCTCATTATTATGTCATTTAGCAAATATTAATAATTATGATAATCCTAATTAACCTAAAACGGGAAAGGTTTATTCTGATCCCATGTCAGATAGTGAGAAAAACATGCAGATGTGTCTTCTTATATAGTAGATGGAAACTTCTGCTTTCACCTGTATGTACAAAACTGCATTAGTATTGATAAGAGACAGTATCAATAAGAAACCTGTCAATGCAAAGGGAGACTATAAGTTATCTATGATGTGTGTGGTATACTCACTAAAGTAAATCACTCAAAAATACTTTTATATATATATATATATATATATATATGTATATATATAGGCAAATGAGTACTTTGATCACATGATACTTTTTGCACATGTTGTCCTACTCCAAGCTGTATAGGCTGAGAGCCAACTACCAATGAAGTAAATCAGGTGATGTGCATCTCTGTAATGAGGAGGGTGTGGTGTAATGACATCAACACCCTATATAAGGTGTGCTTAATTATTAGGCAAATGCCTTTCCTTTGTCAAAATGGGTCAGAAGAGAGATGTGACGGCTCTGAAAAGTCCACAATTGTGAGATGTCAACTCCCGGACCTACTGCCAGTTTCTGGAAGACAACTTTTTCAAGCAGTGGTACAGGAAGAAGTCGGTATCGTTCAAGAAAAACATGATTTTCATGCAGGACAATGCTCCATCACAAGCATCCAACTACTCCACAGCATGGCTGGCCAGTAAAGGTCTAAAAGAAGAAAAATAATGACATGGCCCCCTTGTTCACCTGATCTGAACCCCATAGAGAACCTGTGGTCCCTCCTAAAATGTGAGATCTACAGGGAGGGAAAACAGTACACCTCTGGGGACAGTGTCTGGGAGGGAAAACAGCACACCTCTGGGAACAGTGTCTGGAGGCTGTGGTTGCTGCTGCACGCAATGTGGATCCTAAACAGATCAAGCAACTGACAGAATCTATGGATGGAAGCTGCTGAGTGTCATCATAAAGAAAGGGGGCTAGATTGGGCACTAATTATTGGGGGGTTTGTCTTTGTATGTCAGAAATGTTTATTTCTAAATTTTGTGCAGTTATATTGGTTACCTGGTGAAAATAAACAAGTGAGATGGGAATAGATTTGGTTTTTATTAAGTTGCCTAATAATTCTGCACAGTAATAGTTACCTGCACACACAGATATCCTCCTAAGAGCCAAATCTAAAAACCCCTCCAACTTCAAAAAATATTAAGCTTTGATATTTATGAGTCTTTTGGGTGATTGAGGACATCGTTGTTGATCATTAATAAAAATAATCATCTAAAATTCAACTTGCCTAATAATTCTGCACACAGTGTATATATATATTTATATATAGTTACAATTTTTTTTACCTTGTATCCATTTTGTTGCGTAAGCCTATCTCTAATGCTCTGATCATAGTCCTATCCATAATGCTTGACCATCCTTATCTTAACCTGAGTTCTAGTGCTCTAATAGTAGTCCTAGCCATAATTCTTGACCATCCTTATCCTAAGCATGGTCCTAGTGCTCTGATCATTGTCCTAGCCATAATGCTTGACTATTCTTATCCTAACCCTAGTCCTAGATTTGATTCTAGCCCTAACCCTACTCCTAGTCCTAAACCTAGCTCCAATATCTTGAAAAAGTCATTTTGACTGCCGCCATTCTGTGCTCTGCATAGGCAGAAGACAGCTATATGAATTGACACTTGATAGGTTACCCATTGCTAAGGACTGGTCCACTGATCATTTTGAAAGTGAAGGGGTGGGAGGGTGAATTTTTGCAATCCTAGAGGATTTTGCACCCAAGCTATTTTCTGTTTTGCCTCCCCCTTACTCTACATCACTTTATATAGGGAGAGCATATCACTACATGGAGAGCTCACACAACGATTCCATTGAGGGGGCAGAGGTCGTAGATGCACCTGGGCCAAAGCCCCTTTGTCCCGTAAGAAGATGTCAATATTATAAATGGCAGATGGCAGGAGGAGACCGCCACAGACTGTGAATTGGGGCCCAGGAGCTTCCAGATATAAGAGGGTCAAGGGGTTAACTTTCATCCTCCCTTTAAGAAATTGGTGTACATGTTGTATGTGTCCTTGTAAATAATTATTGTGTTGAGTTGTGTGTGGGGCCCTCTAGTAGTCAAGGTCCAAGCTGCTCCCTGGTCTTCTTTAGATTATGATACCTACTGGGAAGATTGAATCATATTCCTTGGGGGTGGGACTCGGTCAATAAAAGGGGTCTGTGGTGCAGATTTAGCCAGGAGAGTCCCAAGAAGAAGAAGCCTATCTAGAACCCATTTCGCCGATAACTGTACTTGACCATTCGGGTCATCCCGGGATTGGAGCCTAGGATCTGGAACGTCGGGTGGAATACAAAGTGAGTGCGCTCCACCAGTGTTGGTGCTCGTCTCCTGCCCCTGGACAGTGCGTGGATAGCGGCTACTTTCCCCTCTGGTGTTGGTTTGGTGGGTTGACGGGATGGACTTGGGCAAATGTATCGCCACAATGCAAGTGGTGAAAGAACATTGTATCCCTGTGAGTGGGGTAGGGCAGAAGCTGTAATATGAAATCATGGCGGATCACTGTGATGTCAGAAGACAGGAGTCAGGAAGTACCGGGACGAGGGAGCAGCCTGTAACAAATGATGCAACCGTGAATAATCCTACTCTTGCAACGTTAAAGTGTGGTACCCATTTTTTCCCAAGATTGTTATAGTAAATGTTTTAAAAACTTTGATTGACTCTGTAAATACTTTGGCCCTCACCGGTGGAGCTTAAGAGCTGACATTTTGCAGTAAGGAGGGTAAGAGCTGCAACACCAGGGATTCTCCGCAAACGAGTCCTTGACTCACCAGCCACGTCTACCCGCGCCCTGTGCAGACGGGGCAGCACCTCTACACAGATACCCTGCTGATGACTACAGAGTCGCCTCACTTCTAATATAATAAAGTCCACATATCAACCTAGAGCACATCAAATGTTACAAAACGAGGTCAGATCACACATGGTGAAGTGTCCTCGAGGTCTAGAGGCCCGGCAACACTCTGATCAGCTCGAGAGGCTCTTGTCTTGTTTGAACTCTTAGGTAACTTCACCATGAAATAGAAAATCAGATAAGAAAAGTGTTAAAAAGAACCATCCAAAAGTCAATACACAATGTACCCTTCCTACCTTCCATTGTATATTGACCTTCAGGCGGCAGCACGACCCGCAGCCGAGTATGAAGAATCAATTAACTTCTCCTGCAAAGAATAAAAGTGAGATCTCCGAAACTCCTGGATGAGTCGGCAACTTTCCCAAGCCACGGCAAAAAGAAAAATCATCAGAGGACATCAGCAATTTTCAGAAATGTTTTTTATTATGTCCGATCACACATTCGAGGCAGAGGAGAACGCAGGGGAGTGAAAAATAAGCAAGAAAGTTGTCCCCCCAAAAATTGCACTTTTGGCGCCATTTTCCGAGACCCATAACATTCTCATTTGTCAGGATATGGGGATGTGCGACGGCTTATTATTTGCATCCCAAACTGATGTTTTTAATCATACTATTTTGAGGTAGATATAATATTTTAGGTTCCATAAGAAATACCCGCAAGGAAAAATGCCACAGGCAACCCTAATCCTAACCCCCCTAACCCTATCCCCTAACACCTATCCCTAACTCTTAACACCTAAACCAAACACCAGTGCGAACACCTAACCCAAACCCAAACACCTAACCCTAACGCCAATGCTAACCCTAACCCTAACCCTATCCCTTAACACCTAACCCTAACACTAATGCGTAAATCCTAACATCTAAACCTAACTCTATCCCCTAACACCTAACCCAAACCCAAACACGTAACCCTAACGCCAATGCTAACCCCTAAACATAACTCTATCACCTACGCCAAACCCAAACACCTAAACCTAACGCCAATGCTAACTCCTAACCCTAACCCTATCACCTAACCCTAAATCTTAACCCCTAATCCTAACACCTAAACCTAACTCTATCCCCTAACACCTAACTCCAAACCCAAACATCTAACCCTAACGCCAATGCTAACTCCTAACCCTAACCCTATCACTTAACGCTAAGTCTTAACCCCTAATCCTAACACCTAAACCTAACTCTAATCCCCTAACACCTAACTCCAAACCCAAACACCTAACCCTAACGCCAGTGCTAACACCTAACCTTAACACCTAACCCTAACACCTAACCCTAACTCTTAACCCTAATCCTAACACCTAAACCTAACTCTATTCCTAACACCTAACCCTAACAACTAACTCCAAACACCAAACACCTAACCCTAACGCCAGTACTAACACCTAACCCCAAACACCTAACCCCAACGCCAGTACTAACACCTAACCCAAACTCTATCCCCTTACCCCTAAACCTAACACTAACCCCAAAACCTGTACGCTATTTCCCTATGAGCACTCTTCTTGTCACTAATATTTTGGTCGTCAGTTACTGTATTTAATTGCACAGTCTACCTAATTTGGCCTTTGGACTTTTTTTCTTCATTATGTAGTTTACCGATCAGATTAATTGATTTTATATTTTGATAGATCGGGCATTTCGAATGCAGTGATACCAATATGTGAGTTTTTAAAATATTTTTATTCTTTTATTTTTCAATGGGGCAAAAGGGGGGTGATTTCAACTTTTGTGGTTTTTTTGTTTAGTTTTACATATTTTTAAAAAACCTTTTCTATACTTTTTATTGTTTTTACTAGTCCCCTAGGGACATAAGGATGCCGCTATCTGATCACTTGTTACTATACAGAGCCATGCTTCTATACGGATCATCTCCTGTGAACACCGGCGCTCATTATCTGACCCCTGCTGTAATGACAATCTATCAGCACCATGAAGTCACATCCCGGGGCACCAAAGGGAGTGGGGAAAGGCATGCTCACGTCAGCGTATGTTTAGATCTCGCTGTCAGAGTTTGACAGCGTGATCTAAGTAGCTAACAACGGTGATTGGATCTCCACTCTGTTCTAGTTCTGTATATACTGTACATAGAATGACAAAGAAAGTGGCTTGTTGATGCCCCCTGAACCTAAGTAACCCGCCCCGCTGTGCTTCCTTGAGGTTACTGTGCCTCCTTATTCTCCTTTTTTTCAGCATTTGGAAGCTTCTTAGTATCTCTGGGCTGCAGTCCTCTCCTGTCTTTAGTTTCCCTTTGCATCAGGTTACCAAGGTGTCCTGCACCTCCTGATTACTTCAAGTTAAGTGACTAATAGGACATGGAAATCTTCACCTTGGACATATGGAATCTATAGCTTGGAGATGCAAAGTCTCCAGTTTAGACACGCCAACTCTTTAGCTTGGAGATGCCGAATACTCTTTGGGCACGTGGAATTCTAAGATTGAACAGGCAAAATATCTATGCTGAATCCTCAGCTTGGACATGATGAGTTCTCAGCTGAAACATGCCGAATCCTCAGCTTGGACACATGGAATCCTCAGCTTGGACACATGGAATCCTCAGCTTGGAAATTCAGCATCCTCAGTATAGTCTTGTGGAGTCCTCACTTTCAACACACAGAATCCTCAGCTTAGACATGTGGAGTCCTCAGTTTGGAAACATGGAATCCTCAATTTGGACACGCTGAGTCCTCAGCATGAACACGTGGAATCCTCAGCTTGGACACGCTGAGTCCTCAGCATGAACACGTGGAATCCTCAGCTTGGACACGCTGAGTCCTCAGCATGAACACGTGGAATCCTCAGCTTGGACACACTGAGTCCTCAGTTTGGAAATGCAGAATCTTCAATATAGTCTTGTGGAGTCCTCGGTTTTCGACACACAGAATCCTCAGCTTAGACATGTGGAGTCCTCAGTTTGGAAACATGGAATCCTCATGTTTGGACCATGCAGAGTCTTCAGTTTGGACATGCAGAGTCCTTAGTTTGGACATGCAGAGTCCTTAGTTTGGACACGCAGAGTCCTTAGTTTGGACACGCAGAGTTCTCAGTTTGGACACGCAGAGTCCTCAGTTGGGACATGCAGAGTCCTTAGTTTGGACACGCAGAGTCCTCAGTTTGGACACGCAGAGTTCTCAGTTTGGACACGCAGAGTCCTCAGTTGGGACATGCAGAGTCCTTAGTTTGGACACGCAGAGTCCTCAGTTTGGACACGCAGAGTCCTTAGTTTGGACACGCAGAGTCCTCAGTTTTGGACACACAGAGTCCTCAGTTTGGATACACAGAGTCTTCAATGTGTACAGGCCGAGTCCTCAGTTTGGACACGCAGAGTCCTCAGTTTTGACACGCAGAGTCTTTAGTGTGCACACCCAGAGTCCTCAGTTTGGACACCAGAGTCCTCAGTTTGGACATGCAGAGTCCTCAGTTTGGACACGAAGAGTCTTTAGTGTGTACACCCAGAGTCCTCAGTTTGGACACGCAGAGTTCTCAGTTTGGACACGCAGAGTCCTCAGTTTGGACATGCAGAGTCCTCAGTATGTACACGCAGAGTCCTCAGTTTGGACACGCAGAGTCCTCAGTTTGGACATGCAGACTCCTCAGTTTGGACACGCAGAGTCCTCAGTTTGTACACGCAGAGTCCTCAGTTTGGACACACAGAGTCCTCAGTTTTGACACACAGAGTCTTTAGTGTGTACACCCAGAGTCCTCAGTTTGGACACGCAGAGTCCTCAGTTTCGACAAAGCAGAGTCCTCAGTATGTACACGCAGAGTCCTCAGTTTGGACACGCAGAGTCCCTCAGTTTGGACATGCAGACTCCTCAGTTTTGGACACGCAGAGTCCTCAGTTTGTACACGCAGAGTCCTCAGTTTGGACATGCAGAGTCCTCAGTTTGGACACGCAGAGTCCTCAGTTTGGACACGCAGAGTCCTCAGTTTGGACACGCAGAGTCCTCAGTTTGAACACGCAGAGTCCTCAGTTTGGACACACAGAGTCCTCAGTTTTGACACACAGAGTCTTTAGTGTGTACACCCAGAGTCCTCAGTTTGGACACGCAGAGTCCTCAGTTTCGACATGCAGAGTCCTCAGTATGTACACGCAGAGTCCTCAGTTTGGACACGCAGAGTCCTCAGTTTGGACATGCAGACTCCTCAGTTTGGACACGCAGACTCCTCAGTTTGGGACACGCAGAGTCTTCAGTTTGGACACGCAGAGTTCTCAGTTTGGACACGCAGAGTCCTTAGTTTGGACACGCAGAGTCCTCAGTTTGTACACGCAGAGTCCTCAGTTTGTACACGCAGAGTCCTCAGTTTGGACATGCAGAGTCCTCAGTTTGGACACGCAGAGTCCTCAGTTTGGACACGCAGAGTCCTCAGTTTGGACACGCAGAGTCCTCAGTTTTGACACACAGAGTCTTTAGTGTGTACACCCGGAGTCCTCAGTTTGGACACGCAGAGTCCTCAGTTTCGACATGCAGAGTCCTCAGTTTGGACATGCAGACTCCTCAGTTTGGACACGCAGAGTCCTCAGTTTGGACACGCAGAGTTCTCAGTTTTGGACACGCAGAGTCCTCAGTTGGACATGCAGAGTCCTCGGTTTGGACACGCAGAGTCCTCAGTTTGTACACGCAGAGTCCTCAGTTTGTACACGCAGAGTCCTCAGTTTGGACACGCAGAGTCCTCAGTTTGGACACGCAGAGTCCTCAGTTTGGACACGCAGAGTCCTCAGTTTGGACACGCAGAGTCCTCAGTTTGGACACACAGAGTCCTCAGTTTTGACACACAGAGTCTTTAGTGTGTACACCCAGAGTCCTCAGTTTGGACACGCAGAGTCCTCAGTTTCGACATGCAGAGTCCTCAGTGTGTACACGCAGAGTCCTCAGTTTGGACACGCAGACTCCTCAGTTTGGACATGCAGACTCCTCAGTTTGGACACGCAGAGTCCTCAGTTTGGACACGCAGAGTCCTCAGTTTGGACATGCAGAGTCCTCAGTTTGGACACGCAGAGTCCTCAGTTTGGACACGCAGAGTCCTCAGTTTTGACACACAGAGTCTTTAGTGTGTACACCCAGAGTCCTCAGTTTGGACACGCAGAGTCCTCAGTTTCGACATGCAGAGTCCTCAGTATGTACACGCAGAGTCCTCAGTTTGGACAAGCAGAGTCCTCAGTTTGGACACGCAGAGTCCTCAGTTTGGACATGCAGACTCCTCAGTTTGGACACGCAGAGTCCTCAGTTTGGACACGCAGAGTCCTCAGTTTGGACATGCAGAGTCCTCAGTTTGGACACGCAGAGTTCTCAGTTTGTACACGCAGAGTCCTCAGTTTGTACACGCAGAGTCCTCAGTTTGTACACGCAGAGTCCTCAGTTTGTACACGCAGAGTCCTCAGTTTGTACACGCAGAGTCCTCAGTTTGGACATGCAGAGTCCTAAGGTTGGACACGCAGAGTCCTTAGTTTGGACACGCAGAGTCCTAAGGTTGGACACGCAGAGTCCTTAGTTTGGACACGCAGAGTCCTCAGTTTGGACACGCAGAGTCCTCAGTTTGGACATGCAGAATCCTCAGTTTGGACATGCAGAGTCCTCAGTTTGGACATGCAGAGTCCTTAGTTTGGACACGCAGAGTCCTTAGCTTGTACATATATATATAGCTTGGATACGTGGAATTCTTAGCTCAGACATGCAGAATCCTATGCTTGGAAATGCAAAATCCTCAATTTAGACACATGTAATCTTCAGCTTAGAACTTCAGAATCCTCAGTTTAGACATGCAGAATCCTCAGCTTGGACATATGGAATTTTCAGCTTGGACATGCAGAATCGTCATCTTGGAGACCACCTGGTAACTAGGGTAGATTCTTTTGTAGGTTTCAGTTTGCTCTATGCTTAGTTTTGACCTGTGACTATTGTTCTGGGTCGTGTAGTTCCACTTCTGCATTTTGACCTAGACTGGATCCTCACTACATTTTGTATTTATTCCTTCCTTACAACTCTACTATTTGAGAAACTGAAACCTTAGGGATCTGCAATAAAGTCCACACTTCCTTGTGGGAGGGTATAGAGTGCACATTTTAGGCCATGCACTTGTTTTGGTGACACAGTGACCTAAGATTGCTCTTCATGTCCTCCAAAATGGCCAACAGTGATTGCAATATCCAGTTCAATTAAAGTAAATAACTGCAAATTGTACCGAATGGGAACATAGATAAATAGAAGAAGATGAGTCCACAAGAGTCCACCATCCAATGTCAATGCCCAGGAGAGAAGGGCTATACGGTCCTTGAAAACCAACAAAGAGATCATCATTAAACCTGCAGACAAGGGTGGTGCAATAGTCATGATGAACACATCTGACTACCTGAAGGAAGCAAACAGACAACTGACGGACACACGCTACTACAAGTAATTGCAGTCTGACCCCACACAGGACTATTACAAGGAATTAAACAGGCTGGTGTCTTGTCTAGCTGACGTATCTGTAAGAGCTGATGACCTTCTACCAGTAAGTCCAAGATCAGGCACATTCTACATGATCCCCAAAATTCACAAATCAGGAAATCCAGGAAGACCCATCATTTCATGTGTGGGCACCCTCATCGAACACATTTCTGGGTGGATAGAGGGTGTTCTCAAACCCCTGGTAAAAGAGACACCCAGCTACATTCAGGACACAACTGACCTATTGAATAAACTGTCAGCAATAGGTATTCTACCAGAAGGAACCGTCCTCGCCACCATGGATGTGGAGTCTCTGTACAGCAACATCCCACACCAGGATGGATTACAAACCTGCAAAACCTTCCTGGAGAACACAGGGATTGATGCTGACTCTGTGGTAGAACTCACAAAATTCAACCTCACGCACAATTACTTTACATTTGACGACAACGTATATTTACAGGAGACTGGCACACCAATGGGTAGCAAAATGGCACCACAGTATGCAAACCTTTTCATGGCCAAGCTTGAAGGTGACTTTTATCCTCTTGTCCTATCAGGCCTCTGGCCTACTATCGTTATATTGATGACATTTTAATCATCTGGACGGAGTCTGAGCAACAGCTGAAGACGTTCCATGAACACTTTAATCAGTTTCACCCCACCATTAACTTAACACTCAACTACTCCTGCACTGAAATCAGTTTTCTGGACACCATCATTAAGCTACAGAACAAAGAAATAGAGACATCCCTGTACCGGTAACCAATTGACCGTCCAACATATCTCCGATGGGACAGTTTTCATCCAAAGCACATAAAAAACTCTATTGTGTACAGCCAGGCCATCAGATACAACCGGATATGTTCCAACCCTACAGATAGAGACAATCACCTTGAGGACCTCAGAAAGACCTTTTTGAACCAGGGCTACCATCCAAGAGCAATTGAGAACCGGATTACAAGAGCCACCAGAATATCAAGGAATCATCTCCTACATTACAAAACCAGAGAAGAGAACAACAGAGTTCCTCTCGTAGTCACCTACAATCCGAGTCTGGAGGTGCTAAGAGGAGCCGCACAGAAACTGCAACCACTACTACAAAAAGATGCCCAACTAAAATCAATATTTCCGGATCCCCCACTCTTGTGTTTTAGACAACCTCCGAATCTAAAAAACATCATTGTCAGAAGCGCCCTGTCCTCTCCAACAACAGGAACCTTTCCCTGCAACCAGAACAGGTGCAAAACCTCCATCTATAATGAAAACGGACAAGATATGGATTCCTGGGACAGATCAGGACGACAAGATCCCAGGTAACTTCAGCTGCACCACAAGCAATGTGGTGTATTTAATCATATGTACCAAATGCCCAACAGGCAGCATGTACATAGGGGAGACCGGACTACAATTCAGAACAAGAATGAATTCTCATCGCCACTCAATAAAAGAAAAGCGTATGGATCTACCTGTAGCAGCTCTGAGCACAACACTGAATCTGATATGAAGCTGCTCATCTTAAAAAGTAACTTCAGATCTCAGAGAGAGAGAAGAATTTGGGAATACAAATTGATAACGACCTTTGACACATTCAAAACCGGATTAAATATTTCACATGGATTTATGGGATTTTATGTAAAATGAACGGACATTTGGGGATAGCAGATACATGCATTTTTATACAAAATGAATGTGCATTTGGAGACATTCCAACACACTCAAATTATAGGACTATAAACTCTTGACACTTCTGTGAACTCTGCCACTTAGAACTAAGTATTTCCAGGTCTCCATGGGATGCTCACCATTTACCTAATACAATTGCTTCCGCTTATCTTAGAAATCTGGTTTCTCTGTCCCTGCTCCTCCACCCCTCCCTAACCCTACTCTGCTTTGCGTCACCTGTCATATCCACCAGAGCATATAACACTGTTTTGCTTTTTTTTTTTTTTCTTTTCTCTTCTTTCCTCTTTTTTTTTTTTTTTTTTGTTTCATTTGCTTATGTATATATGTGTGTGTCTTCAGAATTTGTGTCATTATTGCCTGACGAAGGGAACTCAGCGTCCCGAAAGCTGCTATGTTTACCATCTTTTCAGTTCACCATTAAAAGGTATCAACCACTGAGGACTCTCAGATTGCAATATATTTTAGAAGAAGATGTAGATTTTAGTATCCAGAGATGCTCGTGGCCTTGATCGGATATAATATTCCATATCTTAATTAACTGGCTAGTCTTACTCTTAATGCCTTCCGTCAGGTCGTGTACTATCAGTGATCCCTTGAGTTATGCCCTGAAGGGTTTCCTTTTGGCTGCCAAATGAAGTAAACATTAATATAAGATTCCATTAATCATCCTAATCCAGTTGCATCAAGCAACTGGATTAACTCCAAGTTAAAGATTCCCAGTTACAAAAATAATCTGTTCAGGGAATTTGGAAGATGAGGAAGCTGGACGGATGTATCCAACAATAATCATATAACCGGGGAGGTTGTTGAAGGATTGGTAAACCTAAATAAGTTATATATACCTTCTTCCTTCCTTACCTTTCCTCTTGGATTGACATATCCCTAGATCCCTTGCCAAAACTCTAAAAATGGGGTTGTCAAATTATTGGCTCCTTTCCAGAATTGTGGGCAGACAACTTTGTCTCCAGCATGTGACGCTCGTTCACACTCACCTGCAAGTAACAGGTGTGGGCAATATGAAAATCACACCTGAAACCAGGTAAAAAAGGGAGAAGTTGCCTCAAGCTTTGCATTGTGTGTCTGTGTGTGCCACACTAAGCATGAAGGACAGAAAGAGAAGAAGAGAACTGTCTGAGGACTGGAGAAGCAAAATTGTTGAAAAATAAAAACAATCTCAAGGTTACAAGTTCATCTCCAGAGATCTTGATGTTCCTTTGTCGACAGTGCGCAACATAATCAAGAAGTTTACAACCCATGGCACTGTAGCTAATCTCCCTGGATGTGGACAATAGAGAAAAATTGATGAAAGATTATAACGCAGGATAGTCAGGATGGTGGATTAGCCCCAATCAAGGTCCAAAGAAAGTCAAGCCATCCTGCAGGTTCAGGGGGCATCAGTGTCAGCGTGAACTATCCATCCACATGTGAATGAAATGAAACGATATGAAGAAGACCCAGGAGGACCTCGCTGCTGACACAGAGATAAAATACCAAAATGTATGTAAGTAACAAATCCTTCTAGGAAAGTGTTTTGCAGTCAGATGAGACAAGATGGAGCTTTTTGGTAAAGTGAATCATTGTACGGTTTGCTGAAAACAGAATGAGGTCGACAAAGAAAACAACACAGGACCTACAGTCACATATGGGGGTGGTTAGAGAAAAGAGCACATGACCTACAGTCACATATGGGGGAAGTCAGAGAAAAGAGCACAGGACCTACAGTCACATATGGGGGAGGTCAGAGAAAAGAGCACAGGAACTATAATCACATATGGGGAGGTCAAAGAAAAGAGCACAGGACCTACAGTCACATATGGGGGAGGTCAGAGGAATGAACACAGGACTTCCATTCACATATGGGGGACATCAGAGAAAAGAGCACAGGACCTACATGCACATATGGGGGAGGTCAGAGAAAAGAGCACAGGACCTACAGTCACATATGGGGGAGGTCAGAGAAAAGAGCACAGGACCTACAGTCACATATGGGGGTGGTCAGAGAAAAGAACACAGGACCTACAGTCACATATGGGGGAGGACAGAGAAAACAGCGCAAGACCTAAAGTCACATATGGGGAGGGCAGAGAAAAGAACACAGGACCTACAGTCACATATGGGGAGGTCAGAGAAAAGAGCACAGGACCTACAGTCACATATGCGGGAGGTCAGAGAAAAGAGCACAGGACCTACAGTCACATATGGGGGAGGTCCGAGAAAAGAGCACAGGACCTACAGTCACATATGGGGGAGGTCAGAGAAAAGAGCACAGGACCTACAGTCACATATGGGGGAGGTCAGAGAAAACAGCATAGGACCTACAGTCACATATGGGATAGGACAGAGGAAAGAGCACAGAACCTACAGTCACATATGGGGGAGGTCAGAGAAAAGAGCACAGGACCTACAGTCACATAAGGGGGAGGTCAGAGATGTTTCAGTGTGTTTCTCTGTCTCTGGCACTGCGGGTCCTGACTGTGTTCAAGACATCATGAAATCTGAAGATACCAAAGGATTTTGGTCACAATGTAGAGCTGGGTGTCAGAAAGCTGGGGGTGTCCTAGGTCAGGGGTCTCCAGCAGGACAATGACCCCAAACATCAAGAAGCCCCAGAAATGGAGGAAACAAAGCGCTGGAGAGATGTGAAGTGTCAGCAATGACTCCGGATCTAAATCCCATTGATCACCTGTGGAGAGATCTGAAGTGTCAGCAATGAGTCCGGATCTAAATCTCATTGATTACCTGCCTGGAAAACACCGTCCCTCCTGTGTATGTATGTGAACCATTCACAGCTCTGGCGCCTGCGCAGTGTCGCGAGTCACTGTGCTCTATTGAAACCACACAGTGCCCGAAGTCTCGCGAGATTCGTGAAGTCTCACTCCTGAGCAGTGGAATCTCATGTGAGCACAATGACCCACACCACTATGCAGGTGTGAGAGCTGTGAATGAATCACATATATACACATAAAGGCTGGTGTTTTCCAGGCAGCGGGGCGGCTCTGACTAAAGCACCACCCCATCAGACCCTTAACAACTCTTTAAATACAGTACGGGATACATTAAAAGTTGTTTATAAGGTATGCAGGGGGACGCCTGGGGATATAAAGGGGCTACAGGAACCCCAATTACCGTATATGATATTTTGAATGGTTAATAAATTGGACTTTGATGGATACAATGATACTAAATATGTTTATTTTTTTAGGATTTTTTTAATTTCTCAAAACTGAATGTGACGCTATTCTTGCATCCTACAATATATCAACCTCTACAAGTAGGAACAAATCCCAAACCCTGTCCTCATTTATCTAACTTCACGTTAAGACAGAGGGGTAAAACAGAGGCGTAGGTAAGTCATGGTCCGAGAAGCAGCTCAGAAACGATGGACAAGACAAAGGATGGTCCAACACAGACAAGGTCAGGCAGCAAAAGTTCAACTCCAAAAGCACAGATTTAAGAGAACAACTTAGCACCTCAGAGCTGAGACTAAGACTGGCAGTGCTCTGGGAGAAACTGCAGAGCTAAAAGGCTGAGCAATTACAGGATTACAAAGAGATGCTGTAGAATCTCAGCACAAGCTAGAAAGAGATTGGGTAACTGAGCTGTCAATAAGAAAACCATCAGCCCAGCACATCACAACTCCAGATAGGATGACTAAGCTGTTAATCACCCAGCCCACCATATCCTGAATGCAGAACGGGTGAATCTTGACACTGAATTCCTCTATTGCTAGAAATGATCCGATCTCTTTCCTGGGTTCGTTTAAGTCCTACATAGAGAGGTAAGTCAATAGATGGATAATACAAGATTTACCAAAACAATAAACTAAGTATCTCAAGTTTTTACATGTATTGTAATAGTGGAATTCATGTACTTATTTATTACTGGGTGCAGTTGTAGAGTGTTTATGTGTATATCTGTATATTGCCCACGGCGTACATACACCTGCTCATTAATTTAATACTATAGGAGTGCTGGGATTGTTCTGTTTCCTTCACATGTATGTCCACGGAGATAAGAGTAGTACATTGAAATGACCGCCACCTTGTTACACTAATATAAACCCGTCCTAGCATGTTAATAGGACCAGTGCTTGTGATCAGGGCCAGCGTCAGCACCCGGCATTCCTGGGCAAATGCCAGGGCCCAGGCTGACTGAGGGCCCCACCGCCGCCCACATCGCGCCTGTATTATTATTTTACTGGCGCAGTACAGTGCTTTCATGTATTTCAAACGCCGGCCACCAGCCCCCGCTCCTCCCCCACATCCAGGCCAACACTTCCGCTGCCTTTGCGCTCCACAGTGTGGAACGCATAGAAGAGGAAGAAGAGTCACTTCCTGAGAGGCTGAGAAGGGATGGCGCGAGGAAGGATGCGGCGGCAGTGGTGACTCAGTGTCTTCACAATGGAGCTAAAGGTGACATGTATTTGCTATGGAGGGGCAGTGTGTGGTGGGATATTATGAATGGGGGCAGTGTGTGTGTAGTATATTATTAGTGGGGGTAGTGTGTGGGGGCTAATTTATGAGGGAGAATATTATGAGGGGGGATATATTATGAGTGGGGGTATATTATGAGTGGGGGTAGTGTGCGCAGGGTATATTATGAGTTGGGGCAGTGTGTGCAGGGTATATTATGAGTTGGGGCAGTGTGCGGGGGATATATTATAAGTTGGGGCAGTGTGCAGGTGGTTTATTATGAGTGGGGACAGTGTGGAGAGGGTATATTATGAGTGGGGGCAGTGTGTGGGGGATATATTATGAGTGAGGGCAGTGTGAGAGTTTATTAAGAGGGGGAAGTGTGGGGGAATATTATGAGGGGGGAGTGTGGAGGGCAAGGCCGGGGCCCACTTGCTCTTGGCGACACTGTCTGCACCACTTGCAGGATGGTGTCCCCAGCAGTTCATGGTTTCCTTGCGCTGTCTTCTCATTCTCCCTGCGCTGTCTTCTCCTTCCCCCTGCGCTGTCTTCTCTTTCTCCTTGCGCTGTCTTCTCCTTCCCCCTGCACTGTCTTCTCCTTCTCCCTGCGCTGTCTTCTCCTTTTCCCTGCGCTGTCTTCTCCTTCCCCCTGCGCTGTCTTCTCCTTTCCCCTGCGCTATCTTCTCCTTTCCCCTGTGCTGTCTTCTCCTTTTCCCTGCGCTGTCTTCTCCTTCCCCCTGCACTGTCTTCTCCTTCCCCCTGCGCTGTCTTCTCTTTCTCCTTGCGTTGTCTTCTCCTTTCCCCTGCTCTGTCTTCTCCTTCCCCCTGCACTGTCTTCTCCTTCCCCCTGCGCTGTCTTCTCTTTCTCCTTGCGCTGTCTTCTCCTTCCCCCTGCACTGTCTTCTCCTTTCCCCTGCTCTGTCTTCTCCTTCCCCCTGCACTGTCTTCTCCTTCCCCCTGCTCTGTCTTCTCCTTCCCCCTGCACTGTCTTCTCCTTCCCCCTGCGCTGTCTTCTCTTTCTCCTTGCGCTGTCTTCTCCTTCCCCCTGCACTGTCTTCTCCTTTCCCCTGCTCTGTCTTCTCCTTCCCCCTGCACTGTCTTCTCCTTCCCCCTGCGCTGTCTTCTCTTTCTCCTTGCGCTGTCTTCTCCTTCCCCCTGCACTGTCTTCTCCTTTCCCCTGCTCTGTCTTCTCCTTCCCCCTGCACTGTCTTCTCCTTCCCCCTGCGCTGTCTTCTCTTTCTCCTTGCGCTGTCTTCTCCTTCCCCCTGCACTGTCTTCTCCTTTCCCCTGCTCTGTCTTCTCCTTCCCCCTGCACTGTCTTCTCCTTCCCCCTGCTCTGTCTTCTCCTTCCCCCTGCACTGTCTTCTCCTTCCCCCTGCGCTGTCTTCTCTTTCTCCTTGCGCTGTCTTCTCCTTCCCCCTGCACTGTCTTCTCCTTTCCCCTGCTCTGTCTTCTCCTTCCCCCTGCACTGTCTTCTCCTTCCCCCTGCACTGTCTTCTCTTTCTCCTGCTCGGTGTTCTCCACCTTCTGTGCTGTCTGCTCCCCGCATGAGATAAGTGAGGCGTGCGACTGCTCCTAGTTGCTTATGAATACTGATAAGCTGGCAGTGGAAGATCTGTGCCACAGCGCAGGTAACATCACAGGTCTCTGCCGGGGATAGTCACACCGTTCTGCTGCCAGCTTATTACTATTTACTATTCAGCTCACGTGGAGCGAAAACCTCACACAAGAGAAATAATGCAAAGGGTGGGCAGAGCACAGGAGAAGGCGGCTCAAGGGGTGGGGACAAGAGAGACAATACAGGGAAAGAAAGCACACGGGATAGAAAACAGCGCAAGAGGCAGGGGCAAGAAACAGAGCACCAGGGCAAGACAATGCAAGGGGTGGGGTAAAGAGACACAGGGCACACGGGCACAGCGCAAGGGATAGAGAACAGTGCATGGGAAGAAAGCAGCGCAAAGGTGGGGAATAGTGCACAAGGGGGAGAAAACATTGCATGACGTGGGAGACAGCACATGGGGGTAGAGACAGGGCACACGGGGTGAAGACAGTGCATATGGAGGTGGAGAGACAAAGCGTGCAGTGGGAGGAGAGGGATTATTATGGGGGTTCTATTTTAAATATACAGTCATGGCCAAAAGTATTGACACCTCTGCAATTCTGTCAGATAATACTCAGTGTCTTCCTGAAAATGATTGCAATCACAAATTCTTTGGTATTATTATCTTCATTTAATTTGTCTTCGTTGAAAAAACACAAAAATAATTGTCCCAAAGCCAAATTGGATATAATTCCACACCAAACATAAATATAATGTGTACCACATTGAGCATGGAGAAAAGAAAGAAGACCAAAGAACTGTCTGAGGACTTGAGAAACCAAATTGTGAGGAAGCATGAGCAATCTCAAGGCTACAAGTCCATCTCCAAAGACCTGAATGTTCCTGTGTCTACCGTGCACAGTGTCATCAAGAAGTGTAAAGCCCATGGCACTGTGGCTAACCTCCCTAGATGTGGACGGAAAAGAAAAATTGACGAGAGATTTCAACGCAAGATTGTGCGGATGGTGGATAAAGAACCTCAACTAACATCCAAACAAGTTCAAGCTGCCCTGCAGTCCGAGGGTACAACAGTGTCAACCCGTACTATCCATCGGCGTCTGAATGAAAAGGGACTGTATGGTAGGAGACCCAGGAAGACCCCACTTCTTACCAAGAGACATGAAGAAGCCAGGCTGGAGTTTGCCAAAACTTACCTGAGAAAGCCTAAAACGTTTTGGAAGAATGTTCTCTCTTTTTGGGCAAAGGCATCAACATTGAATTTACAGGAGAACAAAAGAGGCATTCAAAGAAAAGAACACGGTCCCTACAGTCAAACATGGCGGAGGTTCCCTGATGTTTTGGGGTTGCTTTGCTGCCTCTGGCACCGGACTGCTGGACCCTGTGCATGGCATTATGAAGTCTGAAGACTACCAACACATTTTGCAGCATAATATAGGGCCCAGTGTGAGAAAGCTGGGTCTCCCTCAGAGGTCATGGGTCTTCCAGCAGGACAATGACCCAAAACACACTTCAAAAAGCACTAGAAAATGGTTTGAGAGAAAGCACTGGAGTCTTCTAAGGTGGCCAGTAATGAGTCCAGACCTGAGTCCCATAGAACACCTGTGGAGAGATCTAAAAATGGCAGTTTGGAGAAGGCACCCTTCAAATATCAGGGACCTGGAGCAGTTTGCCAAAGAAGAATGGTCTAAAATTCCAGCAGAGCATTGTAAGAAACTCATTGATGGTTACCGGAAGCGGTTGATTGCAGTTATTTTGGCTAAAGGTTGTGCAACCAAATATTAGGCTGAGTCCCCAGCTTCTATATGTGTTAAAGGGGCCCACTAAGGGTCTTTCGCCCGTGGCCCGCAAAAATCTGGAGCCGGTCCTGCTTGTGAGCATGTGAGGTAGGAAGCTCTGCCCTTCCCTTCATTTGCAGTAGGAATCTCTGCCCTTCCCTCTATGTGCAGTAGGAAGCTCTGCCCTTTATATGGAGTAGGAAGCTCTGCCCTTCATATGGAGTAGGAAGCTCTGCCCTTCCCTCTATGTGCAGTAGGAAGCTCTGCCCTTTATATGGAGTAGGAAGCTCTGCCCTTCATATGGAGTAGGAAGCTCTGCCCTTCATATGGAGTAGGAAGCTCTGCTGCTATGAGCACATATCACGTAATGACAGTTTTTCTATAGCCCTCTTCTTAGTCTCAGTACTCCTGATATTGTTAGTATTAGAGAAGAAAAATATATTGCAATCTGAGAGTCCTCAGTGGTTGACACATTTTAATGGTTAACTAAAAAGATGGTAAACATAGCAGCTTTCTGGACACTATGGCCCCTTTGTCAGGCAGATAATGACACAAATTCTGAAGACACATACATATATACATAAGCAGTTGAAAGAAAAAAAATGTAAAAAAAAAAAGGAAAGAAGAAAGAAGAAAAAAAAAGGCAAAACAGTGTTATATGTTATGGTGAATACGACAGGTGACATAAAGCAGAGTAGGGTTAGGGAGGGGAGGAGGAGCAGGGACAGAGAAACCAGATTTCTAAGATTAGCGGAACCAATTGTATTAGGTAAATTGTTAGCAATCCATGGGGACCTGAAAATACTTAATTGAGTTGTGGAGAGCAGAGTTCTAAGTGAGACAGTTCACAGAAGTGTCAAGAGTTCATAGTCCTATAATATCAGTGTGTTGCAATATGTCTCCAAATGCACTTTCATTTTGTAGTATTAGAGAAGAATATCCACTGAAAGTACTGTATATGCAGGAAGGGCCAGAGCTCCTACTGCACATGCTCACAGGTACTTGTCCTTCTAACACTCTAGGACGGGTTTCTATCAATGTACCAAGATGGCAGCCACTGGGAGGTGTTGGGCATCTTCAGATATTCCCTGTTCTCTATGATTGCACATCTACTTAGCTGAGCAATTAGTCCCAGATCACTGCCAGTCATAGCATGTTGCTCATTGATGCATGTTGGCTTCGCTTATCTATGCGTCACCCACTCCCACACCACCTCCTCGCCCCACCCCCTTTCCGTAGGTGTCCCCCAAGGCTCGGTCCTGAGACCACTACTCTTCTCTATTTACACCCTCGGCCTAGGCAACCTCATCGAGTCACATGGCCTCCAATACCACCTCTACGCCGACGACACTCAGCTCTACCTGTCTGGCCCCGACATCTCCTCTCTTCTATCCAAAATTCCTCACTGTCTATCCGCCATTGCATCCTTCTTTTCCACCCGCTTCCTCAAACTCAACATGGACAAGGCAGAATTCATCGTCTTTCCCCCTCACAACCCTCCCCCCCTTCCTGACCTATCCATCACCGTCAACGACTGCACCCTCTCACCTGTCCCCCATGCCAAATGTCTCGGGGTAACCCTCGACTCCTCCCTCTCCTTCAAGCCCCATATCCAAGCCCTCGCCACCGCCTGCCGACTTTAACTAAAAAACATTGCCCGCATCCGCTCCTTCCTTGACCACAACACAGCTAAGACACTTGTCCATGCCCTCATTATCTCCCGCCTGGACAACTGCAACCTCCTATTCACCGGCCTCCCTGCCTCCTCCCTCGCACCTCTCCACACCATCCTCAACTCTGCTGCCCGGCTCATCCACCTATCTTCCCGCTACTCCCCCCGCCTCCCCTCTCCGCCAAGCTCTCCACTGGCTCCCCTTCCCCGAGCGATCTCGCTTCAAAACCCTAACCTTGACATACAAGGCCATACACAACCTGTCCCCTCCCTACATCTCCAACCTGGTCTCCCGCTACCTCCCTTCGCACAATCTGCGCTCCTCCCAAGAACTCCTCCTCTCAACCCCCCGCATCTCCACCTCCCATAACCGCACACAAGACTTCTCTCTTGCTTCTGCCAGACTCTGGAACTCCCTCCCCCATCACATCAGACACTCCCCGACCCTGGGAACCTTCAAGAAAAACCTGAAGACCCACCTCCTCCTACAAGCCTACAACACACACTGAGACCCTACAAACTGCACCATCTCACCTCTCCCCCTCCTACTGTCTCCCTCCCCACCCCCCTTAGACTGTGAGCCCTCGTGGACAGGATCCCCGACCCTGCTGTACCCGTATGACTAATTGTGATATGTCATCGTTTGTCGTCGTTTGCGGTCGTCCTCGACCACCTGTTTCTGTCTACCCTCCAAATTGTAAAGCGCCATGTATCCTAATGGCGCTATATAAATACCTATTGATAATAATAATAATAATAATAATGCTCTGTGTTTCAATCTATTGCTACTAGATCTTGGACCTTCTCTGACCTTCCATTTGCCTTGTCCTTTTGCTCTTATCCTCCTGGTATTCTGACCCTGTACCATGACCAGACTAGAACTTTGTCTATTCCCTTAGTCTACGACGCGTTCTCTTGGTTCCTGACCCCAGAACGTTTGACCACTCTGCCTCTGACTTGTCTATATAGTGACTCACGTCACATTGACCCTTTATACCCCTGCGCATTCTCCAAACAGCCCTACCTGCTGCAATAGTGGTAGAATTGTATCTGTTTTATAGTCATCTATTTTAAGGAAGGTTCTGGCTTAGAATCTGGTGACAAGTGATCAATTCTCCTGCAGCATCCCCAGAGGGAAATGAAGCATTACACAATTCAAGCCAAAATAAATGGACTGCTTGTACAATGTGCCTTCACTCCTCCAGAGAGAAAGACGATCTTTGGGTCCTTTTATATTGCTGGAACCAAGGACATAAATGTGAGAATTCTCACCGGAACCTGATCCTTAGGGTAACAAGGGCTGAACCAAAGGGGAAAAGAATTGCAGTAAAATAGAGCGCGGTCTTGCAGTTGTCTACCGTCTACAGCTTAGGGTGGAACAAACTAATAAACTCCTCGTACACGTAATTACTTTATAAACTTTCCCGCCCTGTATGTAAATGTATGCTTATAGTTCAGATGGGTCTTCATTGTGTCTGGTCCTCACCGCCTCTCTGGTTTTCCTCCTCCTCTTCCTTCTTCTGGGCACCTCCTCTTCTCTTGTCCCATTCTCATTTTCAGCGCCTGCGCAGATCCCTCTCCCGCCTATGCAGGCGCTCTGAGCTCAGTCCTGCTGTGGGCAACGCGTCTGACTGCATTACGCCTGCACGAGCTGCAGGCACTAGATCCTGCCCTGCTTTGTGTTCTGCTTTGCGCAGACACCAGGGTGGGAATCTAGCGCCTAATGCGGGCAGAACAGACAGCATGATTGTGCAGTGCATTGCTGCTAGTGCGCTGGCGCTATATTCCCACCCTGGTGTCTGCATAAAGCAGAACAAAAAACAGGGCGGGAGTCACAGTCGTAATGCAGTCAGATGCTCTGGCCGCAGTAGGGCAGAGCTCAGGGCGCCTGCGCAAAGAGAGTGGAATCTGTGTAGGCGCCAAAAACCCACATGCGACGAGAAAAGAGGAGGCGCCCAGAATAAAAGGCAGAAGAAGACCAGAGAGGTGGTGAGGACCGGACGCAAGGAAGACTCATCTGACCCACCCGTGCAGATTCCTCTCACTTCGCGCAGGCGCCCTGAGTTGTGCCCTACTGCGGGCAGAGCGTCTGACTGCATTACGGCTGTGGCTCCTGCCCTGTTTCATGTTCTGCTTTATGCAGACATCAGGGTGGGAATCTCACACCTGCACACTAGCTGTAATTCATTGCGCAGTAATGCTCTTTGCTCTGTCCGCATTAAGGCAGAGCTAGTGCGCAGGCGCTAGATTCCCACCCTGGTGTCTGCGTAAAGCAGAACACAAAACAGGGTGAGATCTGGTGCCAGCGGCTCATGCGGGTGCAATACAGTCAGACGCTTTGCCCGCAGTAGGGCAGAGCTTAGGGCGCCTCCACAAACACACAGGAATCTGCGCAGGCGCCAAAAATCAGATGGGCAAGAGAGAAAAGGAGGCACCCAGAAGACTGAAGTGGTGGAATCATTCAAGTAAAGGTATGATTGGGGGGGAGGGTTTGGCTTACAGCCAAAAGTCATGCCCACAGGGGAGGAAAAAAAGAAAGAACAACCCCAAATAGTGACGCAGTGCTGCACACACCAATCATCTGCTGCCCTGTTTTCCAGGAGTTTTATGACACTTTTCTCTGCAATCAAACATGGAACCATTCAAGTAAAGGTATGATTGCATTCAGCATCCCTGTAAGGCACTGGCCTTTAATAACAAGACTTTTTGGAGCCTTTTTTTATTTTAGCTCTACAAACAAGTCTTCCCGTCCTCAGTGGCATTTGATCCCGGTACTTCGGTTTGAACCCTTATGGGAATCTTTTTGAAATCCTTCTGAAAAGACTTTTTACTCTTCTACTGCCAGACGGGAACCTTTTCTTTACGTGTGAGCAGATTGCTACATGGTAAGAACGTCCCATGGTCCCTGCCAAACGTTTTCTCAGTTGCCAACCCCAATTAAGAAATGTATTAGGGAGCCAGCTCAGTATTCTTCTTCCTCTTGAAATGAACAACAAAGATCTTTACACTTCTTTCTTGATTAAAAAGACTCGTTCTAACCATTGAAAGACTCAAGAGGAGAAAAAGGAGTTTCTTTCAACACTACGGATCTACATGTGCCTCACAGTGAACTAGAATATCCTCAAAGAAGTTAATTTATTTCAGTTATTCAATACATAAAGTGACACACATATATTATATAGAGTCATTACACACAGAGGGATCTATTTCATGTGTTTAGTTCTGTTAATGTTGATGATTATGGTTTAAAGCCAATGAAAACTTGAAGGTCGTTATCTCAGAAAATTAAAGTAGCAATAATGAAGGGTTAAAAACCACGCTGCCGTATTCCATGAGACATCAAAGGGTGAATATAATATTGATTTATTTCTCAATGTGTTGCAGGGCTCCCAGAAACATGGCAATAGGATATTGTTTTTTTTAAATTCATTGAGACACTCTAGTAAATATCTATTGACATGAAATTCCTAATAGTCGGTCTAGTATTGGCCTGACATTTACAATTTTGGGCTTAATGCCAGCCGGCAATACAAAGCTGGCATTAACCCCTTATTACCCAGTTTACCACCGGTACATGGCATTTCCCTGAAATGCCCTGAAACATGGCAATATCATATTGATTTGTTGTGAGGAAGGGGCCAGAGAGCCCTGAAACGCGTTGACTAATAAATCAATATTATATCCCCCCTTTGATGTCTCGTGGAATACATCAGCACGGGTTTTAACCCTTCATCCTCCTTACTCTATATGCACCCTGCTGGGGATTGCAGCAGCCTTGATCTGCTTTTATAGTGGTTGTGACTCTCACAACCACACAAGGTGAAGCCTCTGATACCTATTTAAAGGTTTATTTCTCAGACCCTTCATCCTCCCTACTTTAATTATCTGAGATAATGACCTTTGGGTTTTAATTGGCTGTAAGGCATAATCATCAACATTAACAGAAAGAAACACATGAAATAGATCCCTCTGTGTGTAATGACTCTATATAATATATGGGTTTCACTTTATGTATTGAATTACTGAAATAAATTAGCTTTTTGATGATATTCTAATTCATTCAGATGCAAATGATCATAAAGGGGTTGTCAACCCATGCTATGCAGAAAAGTCAGATGAGTATAATTGCGGCAATACCAAACCTGCATAAGCTACGGTATTACAATTTTTAAAAGACTGTTATATTTGCACAAAAACAAAATTATATAGATTGTTTAAAATTTAATTATTTAATTAATTTAAAATTTCCCACCCAAGTTAGAACAGTTTTACAGAACTGTGGAAATTGGGGGCGATTTAAATGTTTATATGTTCTATATAGAGCTCCAACATGGAACTACTACTCAACACAAAGAAGACAAAGATAGTGACTACTGCCACCAGGTACAACCGGGACACAGGTGAGATGGACGGTGACCAACTGGAAGTGATAAAGGATTCACAGAATTCGGATCAATGATCACTCAAGATGCAGCGACGACACCGGAAGTGAATAGGAGAAAATCTATGGGGAAATCAACCATGAAGTCACTGGACGAGGTCTTCACATCAAGGAACATCTCACTGGTGATGAAGACACGGCTCCTACATAGTCTGGTCTATTCTGTAGTAACATCTCACTGGTGATGAAGACACGGCTCGTACATAGTCTGGTCTGTTCTGTAGTAACAGATGGAGGTGAAGCATGGATGGGACAAGACAGAAGAAGAATCAACACCTTCATAATGTGGAGCTGGAGAAGGATGTTATCAATACCATGGATGGCAAGAAGAACAAACATCAATACTGGATATCACCAAGATATGACTGTCTACACATCATACAACGAGAGAAATCACTGGAGAAGACATCATGGTCGGAACAATAGAAGGAACAAGATGAAGAGGAAGACCAGAAACCCAATGGCTTGATACAATCAAGATAACAGCAAAGAAGACTCTGGTGCACCTATCTAGGCTTGGAGAAGATCCTGGTGGACCTATCTAGGCTTGAAGAAGGCCATGGTGGACCTATCTAGGCTTGGAGGACACACTGGTGGACATATCTAGGTTTGGAGAAGACCCTGGTGGACCTATCTAGGCTTGGAGAAGATCCTGGTGGACCTATCTAGGCTTGAAGAAGGCCATGGTGGACCTATCTAGGCTTGGAGGACACACTGGTGGACATATCTAGGTTTGGAGAAGACCCTGGTGGACCTTTCTAGGCTTGGAGAAGATCCTGGTAGACCTATCTAGGCTTGAAGAAGACCCTGGTGGACCTATCTAGGCATGGAGAAGACCCTGGTGGACCTATCTAGGCTGGATAATACCCTAGTGGACTTATCCAGGCTTGGATAAGACCCTGGTTGACCTACCTAGGCTTTGGAGAAGACCCTGGTGGACTTATCTAGATTTGGAGAAGATTCTGGAGACCTATCTAGCCTGCCCAAGATCGATCTTGCTACAGAGAGTACATCCATCAAGTCGCCATGGCTCTGGATCAAGCTGAAAGGCATTAAATAAAAATAACAAGAGAACTTGCATATTCGTTCATTTAATAACTTGTTTCTATTCTCTCCTACACTACATTATAGCAGTAAACAGTGGACATAATGTTGACTTATGAAGCCAAGCCTGTGGATAAGCTTCACAGAAGTACCAAGATAGCAGCCTAAAACCTGAACCTTGAGGTCACTTTGCAGGTGGGAAATTAAATGATTGCAAAGCTTTTATACAGACTGGCAGCAACATTTAACAGGTTAACACTTAACAGCAGTGTTCAGAGCTAATTTTGGTCACTACCGTTAAAGGGAAATGCTGGCAGTGTAACACAGCCAACATCTGCTCTGTCAGGAGCAGGCACAGCACTTGAGCCTGCTCTATACACCTTATAGAGCTCTATGATGAATATATCTGTCATTAAGGGTTAAAGAATATTCAGTTGTGCAACAGATCAGCTACATTGCCACGTGTTGGAGAAATAGTTAAAATGTGTTAAACCTGCGGTCTCCACTAATCACTAAACAGGGGTTATATTACAAAAGTAAAAACAAGAGCTGGCAGTCAGATCACAGCCGGGTGCCCTCGATGTTATTGCTTCCAGCAGCAAAGTGAATTCTTCACACGGTCCTTTCAGTAATATTAAAAGTAAAAATATTCATGTTACTTAGCAGCTGCCGGATAACAAACCCTGAGAGCTGAGTCCAAAACTTCCAATAATGCCCCAAAACCAGTCTTCAAGTCAAATTTTGTAGACTTCACGTGTAGAATGTTGAAGAGCAAATAACTTCAAAGTGGTAAAGTTTATCAGTTGTATCACTTTTCTTTTTGCTTCAATTGTAGTAGAAGTTTTGTTCAATTGAATTTTTTTCCAAAAATTCCAAAAAGTTGACTGCCCTATCCAAAAAGCTGATGGGCAAAGATGGAAGAGGACAAGAGAGATCAAGAGAGCGTGAGCCTGGGAGAGGGCATTGACGGGAAGGGACGAGGACTGTAGAGTGCAAAGATGGGAGAGGGCAAGAGAGATCAAGAGAGCGTGAGCCTGGGAGAGGGCATTGACGGGAGGGGACGAGGACTGGAGAGGGCAAAGATGGGAGAGGGCAAGAGAGATCAAGAGAGCGTGAGCCTGGGAGAGGGCATTGACTGGAGGGGATGAGGACTGGAGAGGGCAAAGACAGGAGAGGGCAAGAGAGATCAAGAGAGCGTGAGCCTGGGAGAGGGCATTGACGGGAGGGGACGAGGACTGGAGAGGGCAAAGATGGGAGAGGGCAAGAGAGATCAAGAGAGCGTGAGCCTGGGAGAGGGCATTGACAGGAGGGGACGAGGACTGGAGAGGGCAAAGATGGGAGAGGGCAAGAGAGATCAAGAGAGCGTGAGCCTGAGAGAGGGCATTGACGGGAGGGGACAAGGACTGGAGAGGGCAAAGATGGGAGAGGGCAAGAGAGATCAAGAGAGCGTGAGCCTGGGAGAGGGCATTGACGGGAGGGGACGAGGACTGGAGAGGGCAAAGACGGGAGAGGGCAAGAGAGATCAAGAGAGCGTGAGCCTGGGTGAGGGCATTGACGGGAGGGGACGAGGACTGGACAGAGGAAAAAATGGGAGAGGCAAGAGAGATCAAGAGAGCGTGAGCCTGGGAGAGGACATTGACAGGAGGGGACGAGGACTGGAGAGGGCAAAGATGGCAGTGGGCAAGAGAGATCAAGAGAGCGTGAGCCTGGGTGAGGGCATTGACGGGAGGGGACGAGGACTGGAGAAGGCGAGGATTGGAGAGGGCGAGGATGTGAATGGTGGATCCTGTGTTATCAGCTGTGCATAGAAGAGTTATCAGTCATTGTAAAAGAGGAGGTGAGCTGTGATATCACCTATTGTGAATGGTGGATCCTGTGTTATCTACTGTATATAGAGGAGTTATCAATCATTGTACAGGAGGAGGAGGTGAGCTGTGATATCACCTATTGTGAATGGTGGATCCTGTGTTATCTACTGTATATAGAGGAGTTATCAATCATTGTACAGGAGGAGGAGGTGAGCTGTGACATTGTGAATGGTGGATCCTGTGTTATCTACTGTATATAGAGGTGTTATCAGTCATTGTACAGGAGCAGGAGGTGAGCTGTGATATCACCTATTGTGAATGGTGGATCCTGTGTTATCTACTGTATATAGAGGTGTTATCAGTCATTGTACAGGAGGAGGAGGTGAGCTGTGATATCACCTATTGTGAATGGTGGATCCTGTGTTATCTACTGTATATAGAGGTGTTATCAGTCATTTACAGGAGGAGGACGTGAGCTGTGATATCACTGTTGTAAATGGTGGATCCTGTGTTATCTACTGTATATAGAGGTGTTATTAGTCATTGTACAGGAGCGGAGCTGAGCTGTGACATCACCTATTGTGAATGGTGGATCCTGTGTTATCTACTCTATATAGAGGGGTTATCAGTCATTGTACGGAGGAGGAGGTGAGCTGTGATATCACCTATTGTGAATGGTGGATCCTGTGTTATCTACTGTATATAGAGGTGTTATCAGTCATTGTACAGGAGGAGGAGGTGAGCTGTGATATCACCTATTGTGAATGGTGGATCCTGTGTTATCTACTGTATATAGAGGTGTTATCAGTCATTGTACGGGAGAGGAGGTGAGCTGTGATATCACCTATTGTGAAATGGTGGATCCTGTGTTATCTACTGTATATAGAGGTGTTATCAGTCATTGTACAGGAGGAGGAGGTGAGCTGTGATATCACCTATTGTGAATGGTGGATCCTGTGTTATCTACTGTATATAGAGGTGTTATCAGTCATTGTACAGGAGGAGGAGGTGAGCTGTGATATCACCTATTGTGAATGGTGGATCCTGTGTTATCTACTGTATATAGAGGTGTTATCATCATTGTACGGAGGAGGAGGTGAGCTGTGACTATCACCTATTGTGAATGGTGGATCTGTGTTATCTACTGTATATAGAGGTGTTATCAGTCATTGTACGGGAGGAGGAGGTGAGCTGTGATATCACCTACTGTGAATGGTGGATCCTGTGTTATCTACTGTATATAGAGGTGTTATCAGTCATTTACAGGAGGACGAGGTGAGCTGTGATATTAGCTTTGTGAAATGGTGGATCCTGTGTTATCTACTGTATATAGAGGTGTTATCAGTCATTGTACAGGAGGAGGTGAGCTGTGACATCACCTATTGTGAATGGTGGATCCTGTGTTATCTACTGTATATAGAGGTGTTATCAGTCATTGTACAAGGAGGAGGAGTGAGCTGTGATATCACCTATTGTGAATGGTGGATCCTGTGTTATCTACTGTATATAGAGGTGTTATCAGTCATTGTACAGGATGAGGTGAGCTGTGATATCATCTATTGTGAATGGTGGATCCTTGTTTATCTACGTATATAGAGGTGTTATCAGTCATTTTACAGGAGGAGAGATGAGCTGTGATATCACTGTTGTGAATGGTGGATCCTGTGTTATCTACTGTATATAGAGGTGTTTTTAGTCATTGTACAGGAGGCGGAGCTGAGCTGTGACATCACCTATTGTGAATGGTGGATCCTGTGTTATCTACTGTATATAGAGGTGTTATCAGTCATTGTACAGGGAGGAGGTGAGCTGTGATATCACCTATCGTGAATGGTGGATCCTGTGTTATCTACTGTATATAGAGGTGTTATCAGTCATTGTACAGGAGGAGGTGAGCTGTGATATCACTATTGTGAATGGTGGATCCTGTGTTATGTACTGTATATAGAGGTGTTATCAGCAATGTACAGGAGGAGAGGTGAGCTGTGATATCACCTATTGTGAATGGTGGATCCTGTGTTATCTACTGTATATAGAGGTGTTATCAGTCATTGTACAGGAGGAGGTGAGCTGTGATATCACCTGTCGTGAATGGTGGATCCTGTGTTATCTACTGTATATAGAGGTGTTATCAGTCATTGTACAGGAGGAGGTGAGCTGTAATATCACCTATTGTGAATGGTGGATCCTGTGTTATCTACTGTATATAGAGGTGTTATCAGTCATTGTAACAGGAGGAGGTGAGCTGTGAATCACCTATTGTGAATGTGGATCCTGTGTTATCTACTGTATATAGAGGTGTTATCAGTCATTATACAGGAGGAGGTGAGCTGTGATATCACCTATTGTGAATGGTGGATCCTTGTGTTATCTACTGTATATAGAGGTGTTATCAGTCATTGTACAGAAGGAGGTGAGCTGTGATATCACCTATTGTGAATGGTGGATCCTGTGTTATCTACTGTATATAGAGGTGTTATCAGTCATTGTACAGAGAGGAGGTGAGCTGTGATATCACCTATTGTGAATGGTGGATCCTGTGTTATCTACTGTATATAGAGGTGTTATCAGTCATTGTACGAGGAGGAGGTGAGCTGTGATATCACCTATTGTGAATGGTGGATCCTGTGTTATCTACTGTATATAGAGGTGTTATCAGTCATTTTACAGGAGGACGAGGTGAGCTGTGATATCACTGTTGTAAATGGTGGATCCTGTGTTATCTACTGTATATAGAGGTGTTATCAGTCATTGTACAGGAGGAGGTGAGCTGTGACTTCACCTATTGTGAATGGTGGGGATCACTGTGTTATCTACTGTATATAGAGGTGTTATCAGTCATTGTACGGGAGGAGGAGGTGAGCTGTGATATCACCTATTGTGAATGGTGGATCCTGTGTTATCTACTGTATATAGAGGTGTTATCAGTCATTGTACAGGAGGGGTGAGCTGTGATATCACCTATTGTGAATGGTGGATCCTGTGTTTATCTACTGTATGTAGAGGTGTTATCAGTCATTGTACAGGAGGAGGAGGTGAGCTGTGATATCACCTATTGTGAATGGTGGATCCTGTGTTACCTACTGTATATAGAGGTGTTATCAGTCATTGTACAGGAGGAGGAGGTGAGCTGTGATATCACCTATTGTGAATGGTGGATCCTGTGTTACTACTGTATATAGAGGTGTTATCAGTCATTGTACAGGAGGAGGAGGTGAGCTGTGATATCACCTATTGTGAATGGTGGATCCTGCGTTATCTACTGTATATAGAGGTGTTATCAGTCATTGTACAGGAGGAGGAGGTGAGCTGTGATATCACCTATTGTAAATGGTGGATCCTGTGTTATCTACTGTATATAGAGGTGTTATCAGTCATTGTACAGGAGGAGGAGGTGAGCTGTGACATCACCTATTGTGAATGGTGGATCCTGTGTTATCCACAGTTCACATTTCATCAAGGTCTTTAATAGGGCTGTTGATAAAACATCTGTACAGATTGAAGCTCGAGTAGAGTTGGATAATTGATAATTTTCGGATTACACATTTAATCACTTATTTTCTACTAGATCACCAGGGAACAGAATATTAACATCGTTCTTCAGACACCAGTTATTTTCTTATGTCAATCAGCTCTTATAACCAGTATTGTTTTTGCCTTAATGGCCCCAAAGTGTAGAAACTTTGACCTACATTGGAAGTATGTTGTGATGGTACGGGGTGTGCATGGCCTCAATCCCACATCCCTAATCAGGGGCCCGGGGGGCGATATGTTCCTAATGTGCCACGGTAATATTGCCAGACTTCCACATGGTATAAGATGTCAGTCCCAAGAGGATTTCTTCAAGATTAGCTGCAAAAAAAGGAAAAAACACATGGAACCCAATGAGTAAAGAAGGTGAATGACAACGACCTTCGGGAATGTGGAGCAGATGGGGGGCCCGTGCACGTGGCATTTAAAGGGGTGAATTTGCCTAAAGTAGGAAGCAAAGCCGAGGCTCCCGTAGACTTCAAAGACTTCAAAGACATATTTAAAGCTTTCCTTCTTTTTGATGTTCTTGAGTTTCAGAAGCAGAAACGTTTTGCGGCTGAATTTATCAGACATCGCTCCTGTCAGTCCATTTAACACCAGAAATCTCCGCTCTGCGGCCCCGAATCAAAGAGCCGATAATCAGAACCGTCTCCCATCTGGTCAGCAGGACTGACGCTCCCAGTCGCACAGGCTTGTCTATGGGGGCGGTTGTAGATATGATGGATAATTTTAAGATGTTCTGTTTGGAAGGAATAACAAAAAAGTTTGTGTTATTTTAAAGGGACAGTGCCCCTAAGTGTGGTTTGCTGACTTAAAAGGGTTAACCCAATTTAGCAAGTTATCCCCAATCCGATTGTCAGCAGGAAATAATGTGCTGGGGAGGGACTAATCTATTACTCTTATTTCAGCTGGACATCCATTTAGTATGCGTTAGAGAAGAGCAGTTGAATGGGGTACATATATACCAGGAAGGGGCCCAGGATGGAGGCATACATACTTGGAAGCATCCCAGGCTGTGGAAATATATACCAGGATGGGAGACATATACAGTTAGGGCCAGAAATATTTGGACAGTGACACAAGTTTTGTTATTTTAGCTGTTTACAAAAACATGTTCAGAAATACAATTATATATATAATATGGGCTGAAAGTGCACACTCCCAGCTGCAATATGAGAGTTTCCACATCCAAATCGGAGAAAGGGTTTAGGAATTATAGCTCTGTAATGCATAGCCTCCTCTTTTTCAAGGGACCAAAAGTAATTGGACAGTGGACTCTAAGGGCTGCAATTAACTCTGAAGGCGTCTCCCTCGTTAACCTGTAATCAATGAAGTAGTTAAAAGGTCAGGGGTGGATTCCAGGTGTGTGGTTTTGCATTTGGAAGCTGTTGCTGTGACCAGACAACATGCGGTCAAAGGAACTCTCAATTGAGGTGAAGCAGAACATCCTGAGGCTGAAAAAAAAGAAAAAATCCATCAGAGAGATAGCAGACATGCTTGGAGTAGCAAAATCAACAGTTGGGTACATTCTGAGAAAAAAGGAATTGACTGGTGAGCTTGGGAACTGTAAAAGGCCTGGGCGTCCACGGATGACAACAGTGGTGGATGATCGCCGCATACTTTATTTGGTGAAGAAGAACCCGTTCACAACATCAACTGAAGTCCAGAACACTCTCAGTGAAGTAGGTGTATCTGTCTCTAAGTCAACAGTAAAGAGAAGACTCCATGACAGTAAATACAAAGGGTTCACATCTAGATGCAAACCATTCATCAATTCCAAAAATAGACAGGCCAGAGTTAAATTTGCTGAAAAACACCTCAAGAAGCCAGCTCAGTTCTGGAAAAGTATTCTATGGACAGATGAGACAAAGATCAACCTGTACCAGAATGATGGGAAGAAAAAAGTTTGGAGAAGAAAGGGAACGGCACATGATCCAAGGCCACATCCTCTGTAAAACATGGTGGAGGCAACGTGATGGCATGGGCATGCATGGCTTTCAATGGCACTGGGTCACTTGTGTTTATTGATGACATAACAGCAGACAAGAGTAGCCGGATGAATTCTGAAGTGTACCGGGATTTACTTTCAGCCCAGATTCAGCCAAATGCTGCAAAGTTGATTGGACGGCGCTTCATAGTACAGATGGACAATGACCCCAAGCATACAGCCAAAGCTACCCAGGAGTTCATGAGTGCAAAAAAGTGGAACATTCTGCAATGGCCAAGTCAATCACCAGATCTTAACCCAATTGAGCATGCATTTCACTTGCTCAAATCCAGACGTAAGACGGAAAGACCCACAAACAAGCAAGACCTGAAGGCTGCGGCTGTAAAGGCCTGGCAAAGCATTAAGAAGGAGGAAACCCAGCGTTTGGTGATGTCCATGGGTTCCAGACTTAAGGCAGTGATTGCCTCCAAAGGATTCGCAACAAAATATTGACAATAAAAATATTTTGTTTGGGTTATGTTTATTTGTCCAATTACTTTTGACCTCCTAAAATGTGGAGTGTTTGTAAAGAAATGTGTACAATTCCTACATTTTCTATCAGATATTTTTGTTCAACCCTTCAAATTAAACGTTACAATCTGCACTTGAATTCTGTTGTAGAGGTTTCATTTCAAATCCAATGTGGTGGCATGCAGAGCCCAACTCGCAAAAATTGTGTCACTGTCCAAATATTTCTGGCCCTAACTGTATACCAAGATAAGGACATATATACCAGAATAAGGGGATATTTATACCAGGATAGGGGGCATGTATACCAGGATGGGGGAGGTACATACTTGGAATGGACCTAGGATTGGGGAAATATATACTTAGAAGGGGCCCAGAATGGGGAACAAATATATACTCCAAGCCCATAGACAGAGCTGCTCCTGTAGCTTCTGTCACCAAACACAGCTAAGTTCCTTCTGTCGATGGTGTTCCGCCCAAGCCAGGGGTACTCAGATCTCAGGCACGGTGTTAGGATGTCACAGGCAGTGATGCCTGAGGCCGTGGGCCCGGGGGACAGCAATGGATGAGGGATGAAAAATAATAAAAATGTCAAGTCGTGACACCACCTGTAGAGTCCGGTGATGGCACTGGCGCTGCTTCGGCCTCCGGGGTGATGGGCGGCAGCAAGATGGAGTGGCTCCCTACAGGAGAAGCGGGGTCCCCGGGGCTGAGAGTTGTAATGAGGGAATAGGGTAGCACAGTTGTTTCTGTGCAAGGTTGGAGTAGGGGAGCGCAGTCAGTGTGGTGCAGACGGAAGGAGGGACACGCACACATAAAAGTCTTTTGGTACCTTCACTGGTGTTCTGTACTGGTACACTCGTCCAGAATGAGGGAAACACTTTGGGATCTCCACAGCGAGTAGGGTTGTAGGCCTCCTTATTTAGCTTTCCTGTTTGGAGTCTGGCAGGCATGGAACCTGACCGGACCGTTACTTCTCTCTCTTTCTCTCTCCACACCCAGGTTGCTGCACTGAGGGCTCTCTCTTGAGGTCCCGCTAACATCTTTCACGGTCCCCTGGCTCTCAACTGTTGGTGCTGCGGGTGTCCGGGAAGCTTAGCCTCCTCGTGGTGCTGGATTCTCTGCTGGGCCTATTCTCTATGTCCCTGCAGCTCAGACCCAGTGACCGGAACTCTGATGGGGTGAGTCGATATGACTCCTCTACCCCCTGTTGTAACACGTTTCTCTCCTCTGCCTTCGACCCCTACTCTGCGGGTTTTCCACTGCCTCTGGTGTGTACTGGTCTGGGCCTAGCACGACTTCAGTACCAGCTCAGCTCACTAGACTCAGAGCTCTTCACAGTACTGTAGTGACTGCACACTCTGTCTGTCTCCGCCCCCAGCACCTGTATTTATAGGGGGAACTGGCTTAAAGGCAACCAGTGGAGGTCCCCCTACAGGCCTGGGGTGGAAGGTGTTGTGTGTAAGTGGGTTACTCGCTGTGAGAAATCCTTCAGTGTCCCAGGGAAGTCTGTGGTGCCACAATGGCATTACTGGGGGAGGAACCAACAGGACCAGGGGCTATCGGAAATGTCCAGCCACTGAGACTTCGATGGCTAAGACCTGCAGTTCTGTGTAGGTTGTGTGAGGTCAGGTTGGAGGAATCAACTCTCTGTTTGGCAAACAGGACATCACCACACCCTACTAAAACTACCGGATTACTGCTGAAAGTTGCCAGTTATAGTTTTGCAAGCCCTGGTTTATGTATGTCATCCAGCTCCAGTTTGTCTGTGTTATTAATGGTATGCACTTGAGTATTCTTAGGGCCCTTTCACATCAGCGTTTTTTCAAATCGCGGCAGATGCGGTGAAAAAAACGCATCTGCCGCGATTACCGCATACCGGCTGCACTTGCGGCACGGTTGCGGCGCGGTTGCGGCAAGCCCCATAGAAGGTATAGGCGGACTTGCGGCAGGTGCGGCAAGTGCGGTTTTGGCACTTGCGGCAGGTGCGGCCGCGAAAAAAACCGCGGTCAGCCGCGGTTTTTTTTCGTGGCCGCACCTGCCGCAAGTGCAAAACCGCACTTGCCGCACCTGCCGCAAGCCCGCCTATACTTTCTATGGGGCTTGCCGCAACCGCGCCGCAACCGTGCCGAAAGTGCAGCCGGTATGCGGTAATCGCAGCAGATGCGTTTTTTTCACCGCATCTGCCGCGATTTGAAAAAAACGCTGATGTCAAAGGGCCCTAACATGGGTAAAAGGGTAAATAAAGCGCTTCTCCTAGCAACTGCATCTGCCCCAATTGGTTCCTGTTCAGACTAATATCCTGGCTGAGCAGCCCCTTGAGGCTCCTGTAGAGGTTGGAATATTCCTAGCCAAAACACAGGGATACCACCACTCAGCCCTGGCTGCCTGAAATGCTGTTGAAGTGTTCCTTGTACCTTCTTAGCAATTAGAGGGAAGATTTCTGTACACCCTAACCCAGGATAGGGAAAGTGTGCAGAGATAGCCACTAGGAGACCACTACTTGAAACCTGGCTGCCTGAAAGGCTGTTGAGTTGTTCCTTGCATCGCCTTAGGAATCAAAGTGAAGATAACTGAGTTCTATAACCCAGGATAGGGAAAGTGTGCGGAAATAGGTAACGACCCAAGGAGTGGAAGCATCAAACATGTGCACAAGTAGAAAGAGTTGAAGTTGCAACACAAGTAAGAATAGCCTCCTGCAACCTAACTACTAACAGGTGAAAGGAGTAGGTAAGATAAGTGAGACAACAAAGATCAAATACCAAGCTGGTCTCTGTCTGACAGGCAAAAATCTTTAGAAGCAGGGCTGGAATTTCTTAGCAGTATCCACATAGGAATATAGCCAGAAGAGAAGACCAGCATCAGGAGCGTGTAAATAGCTACACCCGAACACTGCTAGGACAGAGTAAATGAGCAAATGAAAACAACTGTTGACTGCAAAGCTAAGGTAAAAGATAATCAGCATGTGGATAGGGATTGACCATGCTGTGGCTCAGTGGGGAAAGAAACTAACCACACAGCAAGGTCACTGGCCCGAATCCCACGGCATGAACATTCAGTTCTGGTCTTGGCTCATTTCCTGACTCTCTTTCTGTGTTTAGGTTTTGTTCCACGTTTGCCCTCCTGGTTCTGACCCCTCAACCAGACAATTCCTGCCAGTGTGCTCCATCACGTAACCCACATCCCAGTATAGAGATTACAGGGTAAAGGCCAGAGCACCCTAATGACAAGATAGTCATAGTAACCAGCACAAAGCATGTCTGTGGCAACCCTATCAAATACTGCCAGAGTCAAGTTAAAGGATCTTGATTCAAAACAAAAA